>BJKM01001349.1:0-53031 GCA_015082035.1 Chaenogobius annularis | reverse complement strand
TTTATGGACAAGAGCTATGGTGTCTGTGCAGTGAAGCGGCAAAGTCGACTGCCAATCGTGTTCATTTGCGCTTAATGTGTCGCCGTCTGTTTTGCTTTTTTGGACAAAACTCAATACACCAACGGGCCCGAGTAAGAAAAGGACAAACATAAAATGCAGGGAGCGGAGTGCGAAGCCCGGCGGCGCGCCGAGGGCCTATGGATGCCGCTTGCGGCTATTATTATTTTTTTTTTTTTGTTCTACGAACTTTTTTCTGCTCTTTGAGCTCAAATTGGACCCCCTGAACATGCTCAAAAACTCACCAAACTTTGCCCAAAAGTCAGATCTGGCGAAAAATTTTGTTTTTTGCCGGCCATTTTTTTTTTCATTAAAAAATGGCGCGACAGCGCCACCACAAGAGGTCAAAATACACTGCGCCATGGGAGACGTCAACTTTGTCGTAGAGCAACGAAATTCGGGTCACGCATTCCTCTCGTGATGACAAACAAACAGTTATCGTGGCCACGCCCCCTGACTAACCATATGGCCGCCATCTTGTTTTGAACATGACAACCGCTATTTCGCTCATATCGAACTTTAACGAACTCCTCCTACGGCGTTTCACCCAGTGGCTTCAAAATCGGTGTACATCCTCTAGACAAGTGGGGCATCTAAAGTTATCCAAATCTTTTGGATAACTTTTACCGTCTACGTGCGGCGCAGCCGCAAAGTATGCCACCACATTTTGACATTTAGCCAATTTTTAACATTGCTCCCATTTGCTCAAAACGGGCCCGATGTGGACCAAATTCGAATCAGTTGTTAAACTTTCACGCTTGGACGTGGTAATTGTGAAATAATCGAAATCGACGCGATAGCGCCCCCTACAGACTGAGAATGCCATTTTCATTGACTTTAACGAACTCCTCCTAGGGCATTTCACCCAGTGGCTTCAAAATTGGTATACATCCTCTAGACAAGTGGGGCATCCAAAGTTATCCAAATTTTTTGGATAACTTTTACGGTCTACGCGCGGCGCGGCCGCAAAGTTGGAAAACGCATTTTGAAGTTGAGAAAATTGGAAAATTGCTCCCATTTGCGCAAAAAGGGCCCGATGTGGACCAAATTTGAATCAGTTGTTAAACTTTCAAGCTTGAACCCGTTAATCGTGAAAATTTTTAAATCGGCCCAATAGCGCCTCCTACAGAGTGACATTAAAATTAACATGGAGAGAAAAAAATTTAGTTTTACCAAAATTTTCCAAATTTGGCCCAAAATTCTATTTTGGCGTCCCGGTCAAAAAAGCCAATCAGACTTATGCCATATTTTTTACCGTTTAGCCGTAGCGATGACAGAAACATCCCATGTTATCCTTATGGGAAAATCGCCAAATTTCCACATTTTTACGCTTCACACTTTAACGAACTCCTCCTCGGGCGATGGCCCGATCAAACTCAAATTTGGGGAATATCATCTTCAGGAGTGGGTTATCAAAAGTTATCCAAATTGTTATTATAACATTTACGGTGTCTCTACGGCAGCGCTGCAAATTTGTCCCACAAATCGCACCATTTTTACCATTTACAAAAATGCTCCCATTTGGTCTTTAGCGTGGCCTCTACACCATATAGTTTTACCAAATGACATGAAATTCTGCACAACACTCTATTTTGGCATAACGATCAAAAAAGTCCGGGGGGCCAAACTCATATTTTGTACAGTGTCGCCGTAGCCATGACTGCAACCTCCCATCTTGTCCCAATGGGTCCAGTGCCAGATCTCTCAAATGACCAAGATTTTTCACTTGACACTTTAACAAACTCCTCCTTGGGCGTCGGCTCAACCAACTTTACATTGGTGACAATCATCTACAGGGGTTGGGCTTCCAAACTTATCCAAGTTTTATGGACAAGAGCTACGGTGTCTGTGCGGTGAAGCGGCAAAGTCGACTGCCAATCGTGTTCATTTACGCTTAATGTGTCGGCGTCTGTTTTGGCTTTTTTGGACAAAACTCAATTCACAAACTGGCCCGAATAAGAAAAGGACTGAAGGAGGGAGCGGAGTGCGAAGCCCGGCGGCGCGCGAGGGCCGTTGGATGCCGCTTGCGGCTTTAATTGTATTTCTTCTTATAATCTTGATTTTATGTTTTTAACTGAAACATGGCTTGACAAAAACACAGGAAATTTAGTTCTAAAAGAATCTGCTCCACCCAACTTTATGTTTGAATCTGAAACATGAGAAAACAAAAAGGGAGGAGGTGTGTGTGCTTTTGTTAGAGATGAAATAGTTACCCACAGGTTGGCCTTTGGGGTGTTTTCAACATTTGAGTACGTAGCCTTTAAAATTGAGCTAAAACAGTCTCCATCCATTCTCTTCATTGTTTTATACAAGCCTCCTCAGCACTGCAAAAGTTTTATTGATGATTTTACTGAGATGCTTTCAGTCGTATGCACAGACTTTGATGGTTTGGTTATAACAGGTGAATTCAATGTTCATGTTGATAATATCTGTGACAGAAACGCTAAAGAGCTTCATGCTGTCCTTGAAACTTTCGGTCTTACTCAGCGCGTGAGTGGCCCCACCCACAGCAGAGGGCACACTCTAGATCTTCTAATTACAAAAAGGGTTAATATTTCAAACGTCAATGTGGTCGATGTTGCTCTGTCTGATCATTTCTGTGTCTTCTTTGACCTGTCTGTTTTTCCCAAACCACCAGCTGGTCCTGCAGTTGTCCGGAGGAGACACATAAATGACAGCACGGGAAAACTGTTTATGGAAATGATAAACTTTTGAAAATGTCTCATGTTCTAATGTAAATGATTTGTTGAACTCTGTTACATCTAGTATTTTGAATGTTCTCGACACCATTGCCCCTATGAAGGCTAAATTTGTTAAAAATAAGCAGAAGGCGCCATGGAGAAATGATGATTCGGTCAGGGCACAGAAAAGGGAGTGCCGCCGGGCCGAACGAAAATGGCGCAAGTCGAAGCTCCAGGTTCAGAAAGAGATTTACAGAGAGAAGTTGTACATGTACAACCTCATTTTATATAGAACTAGGGAAGGATATTTTTCTGAAATAAATGGAAGCTGCAGAAACAACTGGCGTGTCCTGTTTGCCACAGTAAACAGATGAACAAACCCTCCAGCTCAGCTGCCGTTAGAACTCATTTCCACATCCAAGTGTAATGAGTTTGCATTATTCTTTAATGACAAAGTTCAGGGCATTAAAAATGCTATAAATTCTACAATGCAAAAAATAACCCTAAAACCACCTACACACTAAGAGCTGACTCACTTTGCACCTGAAACTGACAAAACTGTCCAGGAGATCATCACCAGCCTGAGTTCATCTACATGCTGCCTCCATGTGTGACCTCCAGATTTCTAAAGTCTGTGCTGAACAGTTTGTTAGCACCACTCACTCACATAGTTAACATGTCGCTTCAATCTGGAACATTCCCAATGTCTTTGAAAACTGCGCTCATAAAGCCTCTCCTAAAGAAGAGCAGTCTTGATGCTGCAGTACTGAGTCATTACCGGCCCATCTCTAATCTGCCATTTTGGGGCAAAGTCCTTGAAAAGGTTGTTTACCAACAGCTCACTGATTTCCTCTTAATAAACAACTCATTTGATGTTTTCCAGTCAGGTTTTAGACCTCATCACAGCACTGAGACTGCTCTTGTCAAGGTGACAAATGACATCCACCTGAACACTGACGCGGGCAAAGCCTCAGTCTTAATTCTGTTAGATCTGAGTGCTGCTTTTGACACTGTCGATCATGGGACCCTCTTTACAGAGACTAGAGGACTGGGTGGGCATCACTGGCACTGCCCTAAACTGGTTAAAGTCCTATCTGGAAGACAGGAAGTACTTTGTTGAAATTGGTAACTGTGTCTCAGACCAGATGCCCCTGACCTGTGGGGTGCCCCAAGGGTCAATCCTGGGACCCCTTCTGTTCAACCTCTACATGCTGCCGTTAGGTCAGTTGATACGCAGCGAGAATGTGTCCTATCACAATGATGCAGACGACACTCAGATCTATGTTTCACTGACGGCAGGTGAATATGGACCAGTGGATTCACTCTGTCACTGCATCCAACAGATCAGTGTGTGGATGCAAAACAACTTTCTCCAGCTGAACTCAGACAAGACTGAAATCATCGTCTTTGGCCCACAGAAACAAAGAGAAAGTGTTAAAAGTCACCTCCAGAGTCTCGCTCTAAAACCTACAAATCAAGTTAGAAATCTGGGGGTGATAATGGACTCAGACTTGAATTTTAACAGCCACGTCAAATCAATAACATCAGCAGCTTTTTACCATCTAAAAAACATAGCCAAACCAGACCTGGAGAGACTTATCCATGCGTTTGTCTCTAGTAGACGACTACTGTAACGGCCTGCTCAACTGGCCTCTCCAAACGAGCTGTAAAACAGCTGCAGTACATCCAGAACGCTGCTGCTCGGGTCCTGACTAGAACCAGGAAGTACGATCACATTAGTCCTGTGCTCAGGTCTCTGCACTGCCCCCTGTGGCTCAGAGAATAGACTTCAAAGCAGCTCTGCTTGTATACAAGTCTCTCCATGGTCTAGCGCCAAAGTACATCTCGGACATGTTAGTGCCATATTAACCATCTCGGACTCTGAGGACCTCAGGGACCGGCCTCCTGCTGGTGCCCAGAGTCAGGACTAAACATGGGGAATGTGTGTTTCAGTTTTATGCAGCTAAAATCTGGAACAGTCTTCCTGAGGATGTGAGACAGGTTCTACTATGGCAGTGTTCAAATCTAAACTAAAAACTGTTTTGTTTGGCTGTGCATATGACTGAAATGATTTTCTTTGCACTCTTCTCTTTCATGTCTTAAACTATTTGACGGATAGGCTGAAAATGGTACCTTTAAATTTCTTTAAATTAAGGTGTTGCGATTTCTGTCATGTCTTTGTGATTTGAATTCATTTTTTCCTGTTGTGTGAAGTACTTTGAATTGCCTTGTGCACGAATTGTGCTCTACAAATAACAGCCAACATGGAGCATAAAGTCTGATGTCAAAAACAAATAAATCACATTTCTCTTATCAGTCTCTTCAAATAAACAGAAATGCATCACCATGTGACCATAATCTGAACTCATACATCCCACACTGGTGGCTCTATCTCTTGTCACTGTTCAGGTCTCTGCGTTTTGCATCTACCTGAAGAACACCTCTGCTTCTCCTGGTGTTCCTTGCACGTGTTTTTTTACCTTTGAATGTCACCAGAAGAGTTGCCGGGAATGAGAACTCATGTCTCTGTTTTCTATTCCTGAGCTCCTCACAGATGTAGCGGAACTTTCCTCGCAGTTGATGAACCTCATATGGGATATCTGGGGAAAAGAAGACGCTTTTGCCTTTGTTCTGGAGGTCTACTTATAACTTTTGCAGCCTTCAAGATACGCTCCTTCACACAACCTCATTATCATTATCAGTTGCTGGTCTGCCCAGCTGATGTGCTCTTTCCATTCTTCTGATGTGGAGGACTTCAACTCCAGAGCCTACAAGGAGCTCAGGGACCACCTTCTCTAAAAATTGTTCAACATCTTCTCCATCCTTCCCTTCCGGGACCCTCACAAGCCTAAGGTTGGGTCTACCGGACCTGGTCCCCAAATCCTTACTTTTCATATTGTTCTTCTCCATCCGCAGCTTCATCAGCTGGGCCCGCATCACCTCCATCTCGGCTGTTCAGCTTCCTCGATGCGTGCACCTTTTCCTAACCCATCTTTCAGCTCCTTTGTGTCGCTTTCAAACTGGTCGAGTCGAGCCGTTCCAATCGTTGCCCGCATTTCCGTTTTGAGCAACATCATATCACGCGGCATTTCACATTTCATTTCACACATCATGAGTGCTAACTAAGATGACACTGAGAGACTCTTTTTCTGGGCCGGCGAAACACCGTCCCTCCGTGGGTGAAGAGTTGTGGTTTGTGGCATCGGACCCGCTAGCCATGTTAGCTTTCAAGGTGGGCCGTTTTTTTAATGAGGCTGCGGGTCGGCAGCTTTGTTTGTCTTGGTCCTGTAGTTTTACCAGGCTTGTGTTTTCCTTGTCCACTAATTTCTTGTTAGTCTTTTCTGGGATTATGTGGGTCAAATTATTTTTAATGCTTGTGTCTGCAGCAGAGCGAGCGCGTCCACACAGGCCCTCAGTTTGTTTGTTTTCTTATTTAAATGTTTTTATCTGCTCAAAAAATGTTAAAGAAAAAAAACAAACTGGTGGCTGAAATAGAAAATTTGGATAAAGTATATTTTTGATGAAAATCAGAAACTGTTTATTCATTTTTCACATAATGATTTAATAATGCCTCTGTAACAATTGCAGGCTATTTCCCGGGACAGTGCATAGTAATAAACATTTCTGTAAATATGGCAGGAATAGCGAAAAGGCTTTTTTTCATCTGTCGTCCCATGACAAGTATTTTACATAGAAGTTAGAAAAATATACACTATTTATATTATAAGAAACTGACACATCAATCATCAGGTACAGACAAGTTGTCAATGTGTTTCAATGTGTTTCAATGTGTTGTGTGTACAATGTGTTTAAACTCGGTTTATAAATTTAAAGTTCAGTGTGTGGTTTTATCTCCGTTAGAAGAAAATAATCCACAGAACAATCTACGGCAAACGCAAGTGTCAGTTTTGTCCTACCAGTTTGGTAGATCATGGGAGGCTCGCCATCTGTAGGTGAGTTGAATAAAATAATAAATAATAATAATAATCCAGAGGAAAAAGCATTACAGATAAAATGTCAAAACATACAAAATATACATTTGCTTTATAGACAAAACATCTACATTTGTAACAAATGCAGTCTGATAAAATGTTATTCTATCCGTCTATAAGTAGCATTTGAGGCTACGGTTTAACTTGTATAATGGATAAACAACATCAGTATACAAAGACAGAGGTTCATATATTGAGAAGAGGAAAAGTTTTCCATTTCAAGCATAATTTATTTGTAGGTTTAGCTAATTCTTAAGTTTGGATGGCTTAAAATGAGTTTGGTTCTTATACAGCAGTGGTGTCCAAGCTATGGTCCAGGGGCCAAATGTGGCCCTCAGACCAATTTTTGTTGGCCCTCAGGCTTGACCCAAACAATAAAAAGTAGTACTTTTTACTATAAATTGGAAAAATTCAAAGATTTTCATGTTATTCCAATGTTCCAAGTCATATTAAAGGTGTTGAGGCTCATCAAAACTAAGTCACTGTCGGGTTGTCTGTGACCCTCTGCGCCGTATAAATTTCAAAATGCGGCACAAGTTTGGACACCCCTGCTATACAAAGTTCATATTAAAAAAAACTTTTAAAATCATTCCATGCTCGTGCTATTTCGACACAGTCCATAATTCATTTGTTAGCCAACATCTTTGGACAAAACGAGACAAACAGTCCGGATCCCACCCTGTTGCAGGGAGCAGGAAGAAGAATGCAGAAAACAGGTGTAAACAAAAAGGCAGCGGTGGTTGGGATGGACGCCCGCTGGACTTGGGCACCGTAAAATATAAACAAATGTACTATTATAAAACACAGACTATCCACTTAATGCTCGCTACAGCCCACCACAGGAAGCACACCACCTTGAGGGCACGCCATCCAGGGGCGTTACACTAGGCTTGGAATGACCCATAGCTTCAGAGGACCACCGGACACACACACACCCGGTCTATAGTGAAGACGCACCCTGCTCCCAGAGCGAACAGCAGCACTACAAAAGAGCGTCTGATAGCTACGCGTTCAAACTGAATGCATTATTGTATTATTCATACCTGCTACATGGAGTAAAAGCTCAAAACACACACTCCAAGCGACCAGCATCCAAAAGTACAAACGCATGCGTCCACACTGCTACATTTATCACTTATCACTAATACAATTTACATTGCTATATTGCAAATCGCCATAAATCAAGTGACATATTGGGAATGGTCACTATTTCAACATTTGAAATAATTCAACTACAAAAACAAGTGTCCATTAATCCATTAATGGAAAGTATTAGGTTTATAAATGAAATTACTAGAGCAAGAGCTCAACTTAATCTCTCAGTGTTGCGCAACAATTCAAGAGAAAGCATAGCTACGTACAAGCTAAAACATACTAAAAAAAGAAAATTGAAGCTCATGGTCACTTTAACTTTTTATCAAATAATTATCAAATGAGATCACATCAAGTGAAATCATAAATGAGTGCTTCTAATAATCAAGTCAATGATGCACAATTCGGCTGGACGGAAACTGTAACTGTGTTTTAAGTTTTATCAGTGGATGCGGTGTTTTAATTTTTCAAGCGCGAGCAAACAGTGCTAATATAGCCTGGAAGCTAACAAGCTTTGAAAGAGAGTGATAGAGAAGAGAACAACGACGCTCATCACTACATTTCAACTTTAATATGATCGCTAACCAGAAAAAAAACAAAACAGAAATGTGCTCAGCAACTCACCGTTGAGGCGTGGGTTCAAATAATTTAATTTGTCCTGCCACAGCCACAACCTCTGTCTTTGTAAAATGATTATAATACATATTTTTATAATCAAGATAATTCCGATTAATCGTTACTGGCATATTTAGGATGACCTGTGTACAAGACGTTCCCTCGTTTATATTCAAAGCACATAACTGGTGGACATATTTCTTCCTGGTCCCATAAATAAACTTTCATTGCAAGCATTTGAATAGTCCTCTGCTCCATCTGTCCGGTTGTTCATGCTTCTGTATGCTGCATACTGCTCATGATAACACACACATCCAGTACTTCTAGGCGAGCTCAGCATTCAGCCAATTTTCCTTACCTCAAACACATGAATATGTCTTTTATTTATTGTCGCCGCTGTGATTAATACAGAGCATTTTAACGCTGCAGCAACAGTCCTGACCCAAATGCAGCTGCCATTCTCATTTCTCGACCAGCTTCTATTGAAAAGCACCTGTTTACACAGCAGAGCTGCTGAAAAGGTGAGAACTCAGGCAGGGTTATGGACAAAACATCTGTCTGTCCAAACGCTTCCATCTGAGGCATAATGGAGGGGTGTGTGCATGTGTGTGGGTGTGTGCGCGTGTGATTGTGTGCATGTGCGTGTGTGCATGTGCATGTGTGCATATGTGTGCCTCTGTGCATGCATGTGTACTGCTACAACATATTTTTTAAGGCGAGACACTTTAGAATGTTTTTATCTTGTGTGTTTCAACATGTTCACGAGAAAACAAAAATACTGCCCAGTCTAATCCTAAATATGTTTAGTTTTGCACTGAATCCACTTCATCCATTGATTTCTCTGGAACATATAACATGTCACTTCAATGGCCATTTTCTCCAAAAACTATTTGAGTCTGATTGGTCGAAGCATCAAAACAAAAGGAACAAGCCAAGAAATCAAACTGTTGTTATATCCAGTCAGAGAAAAGCAAAGTTTCCTTGTCCTCAAATACACAAAGTGCGCATTTTTAAGAAGCAAAATAGGCTAATGTACATCTGTCGGCGTCGCCATGTTTGTTTGGGGTTGTCCTTTTGACTTCTGCCCAAACTATAATGCTGTGATTGGTCAGATCAACAGTGGCTCAAGCCAAACAGCACAAGCCTGACCAGAATCAGAATCAGAAAAGGTTTATTGCCATTGTCAATGAAGTCCACAATCATCTCCACTGTCTTGTGGACGTTGAACTCCAGGTTGTTACTGCTGCACCAGGACACCAGCCGGTCCACCTCCCTCGATGAGCCTGATGAGGGTGGTGTCGTCTGCAAACTTGATGAGTTTTACGGAGTCATGGCTGGAGGTGCAGCAGTTTGTGTACAGGGAGAAGAGCAGAGGAGAAAGTACACAGCCCTGTGGAGCTCCTGTAGAAAGTACACAGCCTGTGGAGCTCCTGTGCTGATAGTCCGAGTGTCTGAGACATTCTTCCCCAGCCGCACGCACTGCCTCCGATCCGTCAGGAAGTCAGTGCTCCCCCTGCAGGTGGAGTCAGGCACGTTGAGCTGGTAGAGCTTGTCCTGGAGCAGAGCAGGAGGATGGTGTTGAATGCAGAGCTGAAGTCCACAAACAGGATCCTGGCGTAGGTTCCCGGGGAGTCCAGATGCTGCAAGATGAAGTCAGATCATTAATTTCTCCTCTCATCTTTTTAATTTCTTGTAGCATTTTTGAACACCCTTTTTTAGAATGGTTTTCCTCCAATAATAATTTTTTTTAATGTAATTAATTTTTTTCTTGCAGATCATTTAGCTCTTTCTCCCTTTGTTTCTTTGTTGCCTGGGCTATGGCTATAATTTATCCTCTCATGACTGCTTTGGAAGCATCCCAAAGTTGAATGGAGCAATTTCCCCAGTATCATTTTCCTCCATATGTTTTAATGTTGTCTTTCCTCCAATTCAACAGAAACGTTGCATGATCACTTAGGTCTATTGTGCCTATATCTGCTTAAGTAATTTTGGATCTGTCTTTTTTGAGAACAATAAAGTAGTCTATTCTAGAAAAGTGTATGTGGATTTGAAAAATTGGTATACTGGCGTGCCCTAGTGTTCATTTCCCTTCATATGTCAATTAATCTTATAGTCTTCAACAAGATAGGGAACTTCTTGTTAATTGTTCCTCCAGTGCCTCTTGAGTTCGACACGTCTAATTTAGACTGAATGCGAAGATTCAAATCGCCGCCACAAATTAGAGTTCCATCAGAGTGGTTTACAATCCGGCATAGAACGTGATCTCACTCCCTGGTGGAGCATACACATTCAAAAGAGTGAAAACCTTTCCATTAATATTCCCTTTAATCAGTACATATCTGCCTTCTTTATCCTTACATTGTAAACATATTCAGTTTGAAATCAAAATTGAAACTCCCCTTCTGTGTTTGCCTTCGTATGATGAATAACAGAATTTCACAAGTTTTTTATGTTCAGTGTCATGTGTCTGTGTAAATGTGTCTTTTGTAAATATATACTGCCTGGTATTTCTTTATTCGTTTTTGTTACATTTTTTATTCTTTTCATTGGGTTCAGTATGCCAGTCATATTGAAGGATGCTACATGTAAAACTTCTGATGCCATTGGGTTGATTGCATTAATTGTACCGTTGATCATTTGTGATGGTTTTTAATCTGGTCAAAAACAACAAACATACACAAGAACCAGAGGAACACAAAACAGCTGAACGGTTAAAAATAAATCAAAAGGGTTCATGCTGGAAACAGGCATCGAACCCAAAACCCTGATCAAGAAAAAGATCATAAGAGGGAGGAAAGTCCAATCCTAATAAAGGGCCAGTCACCAGTCACTCCTGGAAAGGCAGGCAAGGCAAGTTTATTTGTAGAGCACAATTCGTACACAAGGCAATTCAAAGTGCTTCACAACAGGAAAAAATGCATTAAAATCACAAAGACATGGCAGAAATCACAAAACCTTAATTTAAGGAAATTTCAAGATGCCATTTTCAGGCTATCCTTCATCCATCAAATAATTTAAGACTTAAAAGAGAAGAGTGCAAAGAAAAGCATTTCAGTCATATGCACAGCCAAACAAAACAGTTTTTAGTTTAGAGTTGAACACTGCCAGAGTAGCGGCCTCAACATTCAAACAGCAATCAACAAAAACAGCAATATGTCATAATATTACGTATTTTCATACAGTCAGTGAAGTTGAATAGGGGTCAGTATAATAACAACACAAAAATACAAAAAGTAAAAAATAAAATAAAAACCTTTTTGGAAAAATGTAATCATGTTTTGTTGTGAGTTTTGACCAGAAATTTACATTTTCAATCTTTGCTTTATGAATACGAGCTGCTGAGAGCTCTAACTGGGCAATTTCTCTGTATGATGAGAGCCACTCCCCCAGAGCCACATCACCCCAGAGCCACCACCCAGAAGCCACTCCCCCAGAGCCACTCCCCCAGAGTCACTCCCCCACACTCAGAGGTTGTTCTGATTTCCATCAGCATGCTATCATTTTTCTGGCCGCGGTGAGCCCAGCTAATAGTAGGCGATGTTCATTAATTGTTAGTGTCATGTCCGAAGTATCATTTAATACAAGAAACTTCGGAGTGTGGGGTATGGCCCGGGCTATGATTCTCTACAGATGTGTAGAGATGTTTTCCCAAAAACTATTGACCTCAGGGCATTGCCAAATCATATGTAAAAAGGTTCCAGTGGTATTGTCTCAGCAGTGCTCACAATATGGTTGATCATAAAACAAGTGAGATTTCTTACCTACAGCAGCTGGCATGTTGTTATTCGAAAGCAGTAGAAACATTTAGTGGCAAATCGAGATATTCAGAACAGCTAAACCAGCCGTCATTTCAATGTGTTTGTTATATTGCACTGGTTTGTTTTAATGGCAATTATTTCATATAGTCTCCTGGGATGTAAATAAGACCTGTGAATGAATTTAGAATTAATCATTTGGTGATTTGGCCAAATTTTGAGTGGGCTATTAGAATAGATAACGCTGGGCAGACTATATGGGTGAATTAACTTGATTGGAATCCATGATACTGCACTATCAGATGTGAACCATGATACAAGCGGCCGTGGTGTGAAGAACCATGAATACCACTCAAAGTCTGGAAGACTAATTCCTGCCTGCTTTTGTTTACATAACTACATAACTGTGACTAAATACATCTACATCTAATGTGCCAAATGTGGGGGATTGGATTTGTGGGAAGTTGAAAATATGTAGCAGGGGGACTGAGTGTAGCAGGGGGACGTTTTGAGCCAGGGATCTTATATATTCAGTTATTTCCGAGGATTGGTGTCAGGAGTGCCTGGGGAGTTTTTTGGGGCGGGGCCCTTCATTAGGATTGGACTTCCCTCCCTTTTACGATCTTTTTCTATCAGGTTTTGGGTTTGATGCCTGTTTCCAGCATGAACCCTTTTGTTTTCTTTTTTGCCTTTCCAGTTGTTCTGTGTTCCTATGGTTCCTTTCTATGTTGTTTTGTTTACGACCAGAGAGATTAAAAAGATTCGAAAGTTGTCAACGAAAGGATCAACACAATCAACCCAATGGCATCAGCAGTTTTACACATAGCATCCTTCAATGTGAATGGCATACTGAATCCAATCAAACAAACATTTTAACAAAAATGAAAAAGAAAAGAATAGACATTATATTGTGTCAAGAGACACACTTGAATGACACTGAACATATAAAACTTATGAAGAGTTTTGAATGTAAGGATAAAGAAGGCAGATATGTATTGGTTACAGGGAATATTAATGGAAAGGTTTTCACTCTTTTAAATGTGTATGCTCCACCAGGGAGTGGTGTTCCATGCTGATGTCATGGACCTGATTGTAAACCACTCTGAGGGAACCCTAATTTGTGGCAGCGATTGGAATCTTCACATTCAGCCTATCTTAGACATGTCAAACTCAGGAGGCACTGGAGAAACAATCAACAAGTAGTTCCGTCTCTAATTGGAATCTGGAAGACAGCAAGTACTTTGCTGAAATTGGTAACTGTGTCTCAGACCAGATGCCCCTGACCTTTGGGGTGCCCCAAGGGTCAATCCTGGGACCCCTTCTATTCAACCTCTACATGCAGCAAGGCCAAGCAGCAAATTACATCTCGGACATGTTAGTGCCATATGAACCATCTCGGACTCTGGGACCTCAGGGACCGGCCTCCTGCTGGTGCCCAGAGTCAGGACTAAACATGGGGAATGTGCGTTTCAGTTTTATGTAGCTAAAATCTGGAACAGTCTTCCTGAGGATGTGAGACAGGTTCTACTCTGGCAATGTTCAAATCTAAGCTTAAAAACTGTTTTGTTTGGCTGTGCATATGACTGAAATGATTTTGATGGGTCTAATATCTATACAAACCCACGTACAAACAGAAAGGAAAAAGGCAAGGGAGATTTAAATTTGTTTTCGAAGGAGGATGGACAGATAGAGTAAGCTTCAGTTAACTCGTCACTCCGAACGCCACTCTCCCATCCATCTCCTTATCTATTGATAAAGAAAAGGAAATGCCCTAGTTACATGTTAACTGCCGCCCCTAAAGGGTAGGGGGGAACAGGTGCGAGTGGACAGATAAATAACTTTTTAACTTCTGTTGAACTTAGTTTGAACTTTAGTCGTCTTGGAAAGTGGAATTTCCCTGTTTATCTTACTGGCCATCAGTTCCAAAGTCTAACGGGCCGCTGGATTATCTCAGCAGTCTCATTATCTCAGAATCTCAGAATTCAATTCAATTCAATTTTTTTGTAATGCCCAAAATCACAACAGTAGTTGCCTCGAGGGGCTACAGTGAAATACAAAATAAACAATGTTCATAGGGACTTGGAAAATGTCCCAGCATCCTGTGTCCTTAAACAGATGTCCCAAGCTCCCCTGTCCTTAGACCCTCCTTCTCGGCCAGGAATAACTACCAAACCTCTTTGGGAAAAAGTAGAAACCTGGAGAAGTTCCACAGTGAAGGAGAGATCCGACTCCCTCGGACGGACAGGCGGACGCGCCTCAATTTGCAGATACACGGTGGAGCTAGACCCACTCAGGAGGAGAACCAATTCTTTGAGGCCGATGAAGAACAGTTCATATGGAGTAGAGACCATTTCTCCAGGCAGACCGTTTCTCCAGGCAGATGAGGAGCATCTGGATACACAGGTCCTCGATGTGCCTGCTCCACTCCCGTCGGGGAAGTGGGAGAAAAAGAAGGAAAAGCCATGGACAAATTGCAAGTGAAATTAAATATTAAATATTGTTTCATAGAAAAGTAGTATGAAACAGAGGATAGTGCTCAAGCTGCCATACTTCCCCCAGTATAGTGTGCTCCTAGGGCAGCATAGCTGGGAACTGTAGGTTTTTATTTCTGTTCCTAACTGGCCTGACCATAAGCCATTTCAAAGAGGAACGTTTTAAGCCTGGTCTTAAATGAAGAGACTGTGTCGGCCTCTTTAACATGGACAGGAGCAACACAGGAGCTTGGTAGCTAAATGCTCTACCTCCTACTGTGCTTTTAGAGACTCTTGGGACCACCAGAAGTCCAGCATTTTGAGAGCGAAGTGCTCTGTTTGGATGATAAGGTACATATAGCATCTTTGAGGTAGGATGGGGCCAGGTCATTTATGGCTTTGTAAGTCAGGAGGAGGATTTTGAATTTGATTCTAAACTCGACAGGAGCCAGTGAAGAGACTCGAGCACCGGCGTAATGTGCTGTCTTCTTTTAGTTCCTGTTAGTAATCTTGCTGCTGCATTTTGAACCAGTTAAACGTTTTTTATGGCGCTTTTAGGACACGCTGCAGCAGGAGTTACAGTAGTCTAATCTAGATGTTACAAACGCATAGAAAAGTTTTTCGCATCACTTTTAGGCAAGATTTTTCTGATTTTGGCTATATTACGCAGATGGAAATAGGCTGTTTTACAGGCTTGATTTATGTGTGCTTTGAATGAGAACTCTTTGTCAAATAAGACTCCAAGGTTTCTTCCAGTGGAGCTGGAGGCCACACTGACGTTGTCCAGTGTGACTATCTGCTCAGATAAAGCATCTGATCAGGATCAAGATGAGGCTTTTTCAGAAGCGGTTTAATGACTGCATGTTTTCTTACTTCTGCAAAACAGTCTCATAAGCAGTTTATTAAGCACACAAACTCATACAATAATAATAATGTATAAAAGGTAGATAAAATCTTTACAATTCTTCCAACAAAAAAGACTCCGCCCCTTCCCACAAGGATCATGTCTACAGCCAATCTGTTCTGTAATGACATCATAGATGACGCCGCGAGTTGCTCATGAACCGCTTCAAACCCCTGCTGTGTGTAATTTCCAAGTTTCTGGACGTTGTAGTGGATGTAATTGATTCCATCAATATTTTTGTTTGGTGTTATCCATATAAAAATACTCAAATCCAGAAGCTACTTGATCTACCAATTTAGATCTACCAATTTAGATCTATCAATATAGGTTAGATCTTCTCCTCTCCATGATAAAGAACATTTCTCCCGTCTCCAGTCCTAGGGTGTAACACTGAGTTGCTGATATTACTTCATCAGCTGTAAGAGGTAATACTAATGTGGGTAAAAGTAATGACCCTAAAGCACAATGTTCTGTTACATTTCTAGGTAAACGGTCATACAGTTGATTTTCTCCACACCACCAGATGTCACTGTGTGACACAGGTTTAAAACTTGATGCTGTAGGTATTTCAACCATACACCAAGAGGTAGTTAAGTTGCCTATCTTATTTCCAGTCCCTGACATTTTAATACTGTGCATATGACTGAAATGCTTTTTAATTTTTTTTGCACTCTTCTCTTTTATGTCTCGAACTAAGATTGTGATTTCTGCCATGTCTTTGTGATTTTAATGCATTTTTTCCTGTTGTGTGAAGCACTTTGAATTGCCTTGTGTACGAATTGTGCTCTACAAATAAACTTGCCTTGCCTTGCCTAATACATGTTAAATTTCCCTGAGCTACATTTTTACTGAAAATTGGCTTTTTCTCTTCCTCGTAGCTAACAGGTGGATCTTATCCCAGTGGGAGAAATTCGGTGATGGTTTTGTTTTTCCCATTAAATCTAGAAGACAGGTGGAGGTTACTGAGGCAGGAACAACATGAAGTATCGGCCCCGCCCCCAAGCAGACCACTTTGCACACCAAATTGAGGATTCCTTCCACTGGAATAAGCCCACAGCTCATAGATGAACATAATGTCTCCTGGCTGCATAAGTCAGTGTCAGTCCAGTCATAGTTTTATGTATACTGAATTTCTTTCGCTCTTCCACAGCATTATATATTTACAAGCTGGACCAATCATAATCTGTCTCTCCTATTAAGTACCGCATCCTGTTCCTATTGTAGCGTACCACGCATAACTAGCTCCCCAGTCACTTCCTCTTTCATTAGCTTCAGTTATTAGGGCTGAATAGGGAATAATGTTTTGTGGAGAACAAAATACTAGTGTTGTACCACTTGTTTGTAAACCCTCTCCGCAGTTAACTTCATCTGCAGTTTCTCTCTTATTTCTTAGTTTTATCACACTGGAAATTTGTAGCTGTGGTCTTGATGATGGAGTGGGGGTCAGTCTGTGTGTTTGATTTTGGCTCCTGTGGTGGTCTGGTTCAGTAATGTTTCCGTGGACCAGGTACATACCACAGTATTAACAGAGTCACTACACTTGTCAGTAGAAATAAAAACATACAAATAGCTGTTGGGAGCCACTTGGCTCTCTTCTAAGGCGGGGCATAGTTAATGATCTTTTTACAATGCGTTAAATGTATCCAGGTACTTCTTTCAGCAATTTTTAACACAGTAGGTGTTGTCAAGAGTACACTTCACTTGGTTCACTTGGGTGATTGCCAGTGCTTCTTCTTGATCACTCTGATCAGCACCCAGTCCCCTGGTTCCACTAATGCATCAAACATTTTTCAAACATTTTTCTTATATAGTCTGCTAGTGTGCATTCTTCATCTGCTTCCCATGGATCTTTAAACTGAGGTAATTTATATGGCCTTCCATACATTTTTTCAAAAGGAGTTAACCCCTGAACACTTACAGTATTTAAGTATAGCTTTACTAACTCTAAGCATTGTGTCCATGGCCTCCCCGTCTCTCCCATGCATTTCTTTAGTCTGTTTTTAATTGTTCCGTTTGTCCTTTCCACGAGCCCTGCACTCTGAGGATGAGAAGCACAATGGTTCTTTAAATTTATACAGAATAATTGTCCCACTCTTCTAATTACGTCATTTACAAAATGGGTCCCATTATCTGATCTAATACTTTCAGATAGCCCATATCTAGGAATAATTTCTTTACACAGTGCTTTTGCCACTGTCAGAGCATCAGGATTCTTGGCAGGAAATATTTCTGTCCATTTAGAGAATGCATCTATTATCACTAAACAGTAGTGTTTTCCTTCACTCTTGTTTAATTGTATAAAGTCCTTGTGTATTTCTTGAAATGGATATTTTGGTTCTGGAAATTTCCCTCTCTTAGGCCTTTAAGCTTTGCTGCTGCATGTCTTTCAGTACACTTTTGTCTAAGTCTTGATCAGTAGAAACATGCGTCACATGTATTAGCTTACATGCTGCTTCTTTAGCTATCTTGTCTGCAAATGCATTTCCTTTTGACACAGGATCTTTCCCTGCTGTATGTTCTGCTCATTTGCATACTGCTGTACTGCTTCAGTAACTCACTGAGTAGCTTTGCATGCGTCACAGGTTTGCCTGTTGCAGTTATCATGACTCTATTCTCCCAATGTTGTGCACACACATGCACTGTCGAGAATGCACATTGGCTCTCTGTGTTGATTGTCACAATTTCGTTTTCCATCGATTTACAGGCTTCTGTTAATGCCACTAATTCTGCTGCTTGTGCAGAATAAGTTGAAGAGAGTGCTTTCGCTTACAAAACTTTTTCACTGGTCACTATGGCATATCCAGTCTGTGTCTGTCCATTAGGTGTTTTACTAGATGAACCTTCTACAAATAGAATCAGTCCATCAGTAAAGTGTATATCACTTAGGTCAGATCTGCATTTAGTCAGCTGTTCAGCAAGTTCTCTGCAATTATGTGGTTCTCCGTCGTCCTCTCCCAAGTCAGTCCAAACTTTCCTATTTTCATTTGACCCCCTCTTTTTTGGATACTTAACTCATTTATTATGACCAGCGAGGACGAGAGCGAAAAACCTACTAAACATTCAAAACATCTTTCTGCTTTGTCTGTTTTCACTTTTCCAAGTAGGTAAAAATTCTCTCGCGGCCCCAATCGAAGCGATTAGGAGACCACCTTCTTCTCTCCTCGGTCACCCCCCTGATGACCTAAATAACCTCCACTCTCATTCATTCATGAGTAACATTACATTTAGATATAAATGTATTCCCAAATATTAGATTGTTTTCCAATTGAATTAATCACCAATTCTTTACTGTGTGAGGATATTCACGTGACCGCACAAACTAAACATCACAACATCATTATCACATCACATCATTCATTTCAATTTACTCTATTCCCTGCATATATACTTGCATTTCATCTCCTTCTAATACGAACACTTTCGTCTGACTTTCTTTCTTTTGCTTCTCTTTTTCTTTCATCACTTTCTCTGCGTGTGCTGCATGTGTGATGTATTCTTCACGTGTGCTTGTTGGGAATCCAGTGTAATGTTTTGACACCCAGGCTCTTATGCCTGTTTTTGTGTTAGCATGGATTGCATTTTTTTTTTAATTGTTGTTTGTATGGCCATTGCTAGTCACATGGTACATCTTGGAGTCCACTATGTGTTCTGAAAACTTTAGTCATTCTATATCTATATTCTTCAAATAGTTTGTCATCTCGTTGTTCAGTTTTAATTTCAGAATAGTTAGCTCTTCTTTCAAATTTAGTTTGAACTCTAACACACAATTCATTAAATCGTCTGGTCAGTTGTGGTGAGTCATGTCATAATGTCCCAGTTACATCTCTCGGGTCCCAGTCACCTCTCACTGATGCCCACTGGTGTCCTAGAGATTTTCTTACCACTCTCTCTCTACTTCCAGTTCATCTAAATTATATGACGCTCTTAGCTATTCCATTTACTCATCGTATTCAGTGACGTCTTCGTTTGCTGGTGTTATACCTTTAATTGCCAAGTCAATTCTCCGTCAGTCCGCGGTCTGTCACTAACATTGTCTCTGGGTGTAGTTCTCCCCCTTCTTGGTTTGGGTTAACTGATTGTCCCGTCCTCGGGTTGGCTACTTGAATCATTGGATACGCCCCATTGCCCTCTGGGTCACAGTCTGACACAATGGGGTTAAACTTGATTAGTCTCCTAGTAACAGGTGACGTACAGTCCGTTAACCATGATCCACTTGTCGTCTCTAATTCTGCTTCTGGTACACTTCTGCTTCTGGAACTCGTTCCCCCTGCAGGCACTAGTTCTATTTTCTTACCATTATATTCAACTACTGGAACACTTCCCATCTCTTTGGAGTATTCTAGTCTTTTCCCGTCAATTTTCGTCTTAGATTAGTCATCGGTCCAGTTAAAGTCTTCTCAATCTCTGGTAACGTCTCTCGTCAGATCTGTCAGGTCCAGTGTAGGATGGGGGTTCCCCATTCCAGCCCCTCCCACTGGTCCTCTCACTTCGTCTCGGTCAACTACATCCTGTCTTTGTCTGTTCTGTCGTGGTTTGAATCTTCAAGTCTTTCTCTTCCATTTTTATTTAATCTATAATAAAACTAACAACACGCCCGTAACAACACAGAAGTAAATTTTCCTCCCACATTTCATCACATTCCTCATCCTCGCACTTTTCCCTTCCTTCTCTTTCGCACACACATAGGAGGAGCCAATAGCTCCACCCCCAACACTGCTGCACTTTCCTCAGTTCTCTTCTGACTCTTGTGATGAACACAACTGCCAAAGCTCCAAAAATAAATCCCCAAATCAAAACCCCATGGGCTTTAGTGGGCCAGCCTCAGAATCCCAAAACCCACTTTAAAACAAAAAACAACCAAAATGCTAGCGATACTTAAGTAACTAAATAAATATTGCAATTTCTTCACAATGGATCCATAATGCATGCTTTAATTTCAACTTTAACTTTTACTGTAACGTTACAATTAAACACAAATAAACCCATTTCTCTAATTCATAGTTTACTTCATGATACGTTTTTCTTACATTTTTTCCCTTTAGATCTTTGATTTTATTTGGTTTTAATTCTCCTGTGAAGTTATATCTTTTTATCCATTGTTCGAGGTGTTTGGCGCACACTGCTTTCCAATCTTATATGGGTAATATTTGTATTAATCCTTCCTTACTCTTTTTTTCCCCCCATTTTGTAGAATCTGGTCCAGTCCTTTCACTCCTGGGGAGGTCTCTATGGACTGGGATGTTGTTTCTTAGGTCAGTTATAGTGATAAGGATTATTGTGGTATTTCTTACTTCGGCCTCGTTCCAGGCGGAGAAATCTTACTTATTGTATCCACAACAACTCACTATATTTCCAACCCGCTTTTATCTCCCACACATTCGTCCTTTCACACTCCTATTTTTTCAATCTAATAATACTTGTTTAGATCTGCAGAATTCAACACGAGTTTGGTTAAGATTGCATTTCTTTGTCTGTCCCGTATGCAAAATGTTTTTCTTTCAGCTTGTGTTCGTACATTTTGATTTTTACATAAACCTAACATACATTACATAAACCAAAATAAGTAGACTAAACTAAACTACAAATGAAGAAAAAAAAAAAAGAGAGAAAAATCATGGCACACAAAACCAAAGTAAATGTCTTCATTTAATCCACAGTGTGTCAAATGTGTCCATTTTCAAATGAAGTCCGAATGTAATCTTTTCCATTTTACGGATGTCCAATACTATGTCAGACCCAACAGACACAACAGCAGTCGCCTCGAGGGGCGACAGCGAAAAATGGATCAAACAATGTTCATAGGGACTTGGTAATGTCCCAGCGTCCTGTGTCCTTAGACAAATCCATACGTTTTTTGTGAGGGCCTTTTTTCTTACTGCCAGGAGAATGCACCAGAGATAACTGCTGGTGTGTCCATGGCAGGAGTCCTGAGGCCCAAATAAAAATTTCGAAGGTGAGAAATTGTCTGTAAGGATTTATTAATCTTACTTACATACTTGTGAACAACATCAGCTTGTTGTTCTCTAAATTTCCAAGATAGTAATTTAGATCTGCTTTTTTTGATCTACTCTTATAATATCTTTGTTTGGTATATAAAGCCTTGGGGCGGGGCTAATCCAGCTCATATCAGTTGACATTTCCAAACGCTGAGCCCAGTAATGGTAGATATAAAATAATACTGGATGATAGTCAAAACTTCTCCATTTCTGTCTGAACGTAACACCTGATTTGTAAATTGTATTTGATGTAATTAGAAGGACAAAGCATTAAATACAAAATCTGGTATTTTTAAAACGTTGACAAAAAACACACACAAGCTTTTATGCGTTAGTAGATTTACTCAGTGGGAAGAACCAACACTTAGTAGGAGACTGTTACACAGTACAATATATTACTCAAAGGGGGGAAAGTATGGAGTCAAACATTACTCCAAAAGGTATATTTTTATTACAAAGCTTCTAAAGTAAAGTTTAAATGTCATAATCTTTTCATTATTTAAAAATCTTTCCAAAGCACATATTTGGATTCTATCTTAGATGTATAAGCCCACATGATTTAATTAAATTAATACACAAATAACAGTAGATAATGCATTATTTCAGTGTAAAAAGCAGATATTGTATTCAAATGTATGAGTGCATATAGTTTGGTAGCAGCAGGGGTTTTGGTGTGCATGTCCAAAAGTCATTGATAACGAGAGGAGTGCTGCGCCTCGTTAGCATGTCACATGTCAGTGCGCTCAAGGCCCGCATTAAATAATGTGACCCAAGGGAGGGCTAGGAGTCTGGGCAGTGCACACCGAGCCGCAGCGAGAAGCAGCAAGACGCACCGAGACGCACCGAGAAGCACCGAGACGCACCGAGACGCACCGAGACGCACCGAGACACACCGAGACGCACCGAGACGCACCGAGACGCACCGAGCCGCAGCGAGAAGCACCGAGACGCACCGAGACGCACCGAGCCGCAGCGAGAAGCACCGAGACGCACGAGACGCACCGAGACGCACCGAGACGCAGCGAGAAGCACCGAGACGCACCGAGACGCACCGAGACGCACCGAGACGCACCGAGCCGCAGCGAGAAGCACCGAGCCGCAGCGAGAAGCACCGAGACGCGTGGAGCCAAGGAGGAATCACACCTTTATTCCTAAATCATAACTCTCTAAACATGGGGACTTTTTCCTGTGCCATTCTTCTGGTATGTGTGGCGGGTTGTGTGCATCAAAGTGAAGGCCGTAAAAGTAAGTAGTCTGGTCTGTGTCTGATTTGTGCGAATTATAGTCATTATTAGGCTACCCTTTTTTGTTCATCACCAACATTCAAACATTGCTTTATAAACCATGAATGACAGAGGTTTAGATGGCTTCTCTTGTGCTCGCGTGTTGGCCTCTGCTTGCATGGAGATGGGCAGGGGACAGTCACAGTCCCATGAGCTCAATTATACCTCATCAGTCTGTTATCTGCTCTGAGTTCCCTCTCTTCACTGCATAACCACACTTTAACCTTGGGAAGGCCTAGCTGTTTTAGAGACAGTGGAATGACTGGTAGAAATTCACCAGTTTCGATGATGTGGCATCAGTGGTGTAAGTTACTCTTAATATCCATGTTTTACTGAAGCAACACAGATAATGGCAATAGACCTTGTTCTGATTCTGCACCAGCACCAATTTATATATTTATTTATTATTATTATTATTATTGTCATACTCAAAATCAACATCAGATTTTAAGTGTGACCAAATTTACAAGCCTACAATAATACATTTGAAGTTATTACACTCAGTAAGGTCCCAACTATGGTCCGGGGGCCAAATGCGGCCCTCAGATGTAGGCCCATTGGATTGGTCATCAGGCTACCTGCTGAATTAGCATAAATAGCCAAATGTTCTAAGCTATTACAAACCCATTTTCCAACCTCAATGGTGGTAGTAAAACCTGGAGTCTATGTAGGCTCAGAGTCAGATGCTCTTTTTTTGATACCGTCCTCTTCTTCCCTCTCTGTGTGGCCCTAAATCCACAAAATAGTAATAATGCCTCAGAGTTTCTTGGATATTCAAAGACACATTATTGTGCATTTTGCCTTCACTGACTGACGAAATCAAAGCCGCCAATCTGCGCCATCAGCCCTTCCCCTCACAACCAACATTCACACACTCAGCAGATTCATAGTGGGCAATGTGGGTGGGGGTCTTGCCTAAGGAGTTTTCACTGCCCCCACAGTGGCACCTGGCCTCCCCATTGTCTCCCATCCAAGTACCAACAAGGCCCAACCCTGTTAAGCTATTGAGATGTGATGAGATTGGGCATTGACAAACGGGTACTGCCACACAGAGGACAGTTGCCTTGAGGCGGTTGAATTTAGATTCAACTACAATTAATTAACATCTGTCTTTTATTTTATTTATTTTTGGATTAAATTCTATCTTCCCTAAATACAATTTTAAATTCTGAAATGCTTATTTGTCAGGTTGTTTTGAAAGTAGGGGGGTTTTGGAGTCTCCCTTTAACAAGATGTATTTTCTTGTAATCCAGGTTTGTTGGATCAATTTTAATTATACATTCTGATTGTAGACAAACCTCCATAATCCTTTCTGTGCTCAGCCTCTACTCCAGCGCCCCCTGTCTGTGAGCTGCATCCACAGCAACAGTCCTGCCTCATGTTTTATATTGCTTCTATAAGAATTTAACTTAAAATTTAGAGAGAAAAGTATTGGACTTCACCATAGTAATTTGCGCTATACATCGAGAGATGTATAGTTCATCTGCTGTTTGTGCTCATAATTCCCTGAATAAGATCCGGATTGAACAAAATTAAAGTCTGGCTAAAAGCTTTTCGGCTGTAGAACAGCGTTTTGGATTCCAAATTGTCTTCAGAGTTTTTAGATTTGCACTATATGCATGGCACATGGAACATCAACTGGTGCCCCTCCTATCACCGTGCGCCCTTAGTCTTTGTCTACAGTGCATCTGGAATGTATTAACAGCGCTTCATTTTTTCCACATTTTGTCACCTTACAGCCTTATTCCAAAAATAATTAAATTCATTTTTTGCCAGAAAATCCCCATAATGACAACTTGAAAGAAGGGTGTTAGAATTATTTGCAAATGATTAATAATATATATATTTTTTAAAACAGTGATTGTAGAAATTCAGTTGTTTCATCTGGACTCTGTTTTTGGAAAAACAAAAAGTTTCGATTCTCATCCAAGAGTCATTCTCAATCTGTGAAACAAGTCTGAGAACTCCTGTTTTATATCCTACTCTGTGAAAGCCCTGCCCACAGGCCATTGAAACTAACAGGGATGGGCCTATTGTACCCTGACTTTCACTCCCTCCTCATCAGAATGCCTCGGGCGTCTCCAGGGTTTCAGCAAACCTTTATAAACAACGGGAAGGTTGAATGTTAAACCTCCATTTTAGGAAGTTAACTGTGGTGTTGGAGCACAAACCAAGCCATGAAGTCCAGGACTGTCTATAGACCTCCAAGACAGTCAATCTATAGACCTCCAAGACAGTCAAGGCACAGATCTGGAGAAGGGATAGAAACATTTCTCTGAGTACAGTAGCCTCCATCATCTATTAATGAGCTGGATCCGGCCCGGCCAACAATCGGGGGAGAAGGGCCTTAGTCAGGGAGGTGACCAAGAACAGATCTCCAACGTGTCTTTGTGGAGAGTGTTGTTCTTCTGGAAGGTTCTTCTCTCTCTGCAGAGCTCCACCAATCAGGCCTGTGTGGTAGAGTGTCCAGACAGAAATGGCACATGACAGCTGCCTGGAGTTTGTAAAAAGGCACCTGAAGGACTCTCAGACCATGAGAAACAAACTTCTCTGGTCTTATGAAACAAAGATTGAACTCTTTGGCTCGAAGAGCAAGCATCATGTCCCCAGGAAACCAGGCACCACTTATCATCTGGACAGTACCATCCCTACAGTGAAGCATGGTGGTGGCAGCATCATGTTTTGGGGATGTTTTTCAGAAACTGGGAGACAAGTCAGGATCAACAGAAAGATGAATGCAGCAGGTACAGAGACATCCTTGATGAAAACCTGCTCCTAGGATCTGGACCTCAGACAGCGGCAAAGGTTCATCTTCCAACGAGACAACTACCCTGAGTACACAGCCAGGACAACAAAGGAGTGGCTACAGGACAACTCTGTGAATCTCCTAGAGTGGGCCAGAACATCAGAGATCAGTAAATGAAAACAAAAATTAAAACTGTTAGAGGTAAATCATTCCAAAAAGGGGTGGCCTAAATTTCTATCTACATTTCTGTAGAATTGGAGGAAAGACAAAACACATTGTGGTGTTTCAATCCCATCCATCTTCTTCCGCTTATCCGGGGCCGGTTCGCGGGGGCAGCATTCTAAGCAGGGACTCCCAGACTTCCTCCTCCCCAGACACTTCTTCCAACTTCTCCGGGGGGTACCTGAGGCGTTTCCAGGCCAGCCGAGAGACATAGTCTCTCCAGCGTGTCCTGGGTCTTCCACTTCCCGTTGGGACATGCCCGACATCCCCAGGGGGACATCCAGGAGGCATCCGGAACAGATGCCCGAGCCACCTCAGCTGGGTCCTCTCGACGCAGTGGCTTTACTCCGAGCTCCTCCCGTGTAACTTAGCTCCTCACCCTATCTCTAAGGGAGCGCCCAGCCACCCTGCGGAGGAAACTCATTTCGACCGCTTGTATCCGCGATCTTGTCCTTTCGGTCACTACCCAAAGCTCATGACCATAGGTGAGGGTAGGAACGTAGATTGACCGGTAAATCGAGAGCTTTGTCTTTGGACTCAGCTCCTTCTTTACCACAACAGTCTGATGCAGCGACCGCATCACTGCAGACGCTGCACCGATTCGCCTGTCAATCTCACGCTCCATCCTTCCCTCACTCGTGAACAAGACCCCGAGATACTTGAACTCCTCCACTTGGGGCAAGGACTCCCCACCCACCCGGAGAGGGCAAGCCACCCCTTTCCAGTTGAGAACCATGGCCTCAGATTTGGAGGTGCTGATTCTCATCCCAGCTGCTTCACACTCGGCTGCAAACCGTCCCAGAGCATGTTGCAGGTCCAGGTTTGATGGAGCCATCAGGAGAACATCATCTGCAAACAGCAGAGATGAGAGCCTGTGGTCCCCAAACCGGACACCCTCCGCCCCTGACTGCGCCTAGAAATTCTGTCCATAAAAACAATGAACAGAACCGGTGACAAAGGGCAGCCCTGGCGGAGTCCAACACGCACTGGGAACAGGTCTGACTTACTGCCGGCAATGCGAACACAGCTCCTGCTCCGGTCATACAGGGACCGGACAGCCCTGAGCAAAGCGCCCGTACGCAGCACCCCCCCGAAAGGACACCCAGAGGGACACGGTCTAAAGCCTTCTCCAGATCCACAAAGCACATGTGGACTGGTTGCCCAGCCATACTCACCTTGATGCATTTTCTTCAAGAAGTTGGTCCAATGTCTGGATACAAATTGAATGTACAAAAGACTGAAATTCTCTCTTACTGGCGCCGCCCTCTGACCTTGAAAGACTTACCCATTTAAATGGTTAACGGAATCACTTAGATATTTAGGTGTGGCCCTCCATAGAGACCTATCAACAATTCTGGAGAAAAAATATTCTCCTCTTTTTAAGACCATAAAAAAAAGACCTTGAAAAATGTACTCTTATCCCATACTGAAGTCTTAAGTCAAAGGATTGAAACAATAAAAATTAATATTTTGCCCAGGTTTCTCCATCTGTTCCAGATTCTCCCGATTTCCATCCCCAACAGGTTGTTTGATGAGTGGAATAAAGTGTCAGTGTAATCCCTCATTCGTCCAGGAGTGTTCCATTGTAGAAAAAGATTCAGTTGTTTCATATGGACTCTGTTTTAGAAAAAACAAAACGTTTTCAACTCTCATCCAAGAGTCATTCTCAATCTGTGAAACAAGTCTGAGAACTCTTGTTTAAATCCTACTCTGTGAGAGCCCTGCCCACAGGGCGGGACCTCCTGCTAATGGCCCATTGAAACTGGGATGGGCCTATTGTTCTATTGTTCCCTGCCTCACCTTGAGTGCCTATTTAGCATCCGAATGCCCAGGGCGTCTCCAGGGTTTCAGCAGACCATTATAAACAACTGGAAGGTTGAATCTTAAACCTCCATTACGATTTAATGAAGGATTCTCTTTTTTAACAAAGATGGCCTCCTTAACTCCTCTTTCAAGTGGCCACTTCACGAGAGGCTTTCTCAGCACAGAAGACACTCGAGTTCAGGACCCCAGAGCGCTGTGCATCTTCATCTCAAAGCCACAAACCACTCTATTGAAGACAGTGAGGTGGAGATTCTGAGCAGGAGAAAAGATGGTTTGAAACTCTCACAGAGTAGGATATAAACAAGAGTTCTCAGACTTGTTTCTCTGATTGCGAATGACTCTTGGATGAGAGTTGAAACGTTTTGTTTTTTCTAAAACAGAGTCCAGATGAAACAACTGAATCTTTTTCTGAGTGGAATAAAGCAATCTCAAGATTTGTATGGCAGTCAGGAGAACCCGTATCCGATTCAAAACCTTACAATTATCAAAAGAAAAAGGAGGCTAGGGCTTACCATGTCTGAGACTTTACTTTATTTCAGCTCAAATCAGAGCGTTGCTGTGCTGGTGTGACCCAGAATATGAAGCTCAATAGAAGAATATTGAGATTGCTGCAGTGGAAATCCTGTGCAGGCCTTACTGGCAGAGGACGGTTGAGTCATTTGGAGGAGGTGGAGAACCCCTGGGTAAAATCTGTGCTTACAACATGGCTTGTGACCAAGGTTTTGTGCCAAATAGAACTGATTCAAGATTCAAGGTCTGGATTGAAAAATGCATAAAGGTTTTTCACCAGATTGTAAAAGATAATCAAATGAAAAGCTTTGATATGTTGACAGAATCCTTTGACTTGGAGGAACAGGACTTTTATAAGTTTTTACAAATAAGGAGTAACCAAGAAATTAAACAAGGTAATTACCATTAAAACCCTCTGACTGAGATGTTTATCAAGGCTTATAAATCGGAGCTTTCAGGGGAATAATATCTAAATTATATCAATGCATTTCTAATCTGGAGAGCTACTTTACTAAATATATTAAAAAACTAATGGTCTTGTTTTGACAGACAAAGGGTGGGAAGATGTTTGTACATCCCTGTGGAGGACCGCAAAATCAAATGCTCTGAGAGAGTTTCGTCGGAAGAATGTGTCACGTTTTTTCATGACCCCATGTCAAAGTACCTATTACTCACAGGGAGTTACAGAGTGTTGGAGAAATGGTGGCAGCAAGGAGGCAAACCACTATCACATATTCTGGGACTGTCCTGTTTTGAAAAGTTTTGAACTGAAATTAAGGATGCACTACAGACAGTTTTTGACATTGCCATTCCACTCGATTTTGGAACTATGTACTTGGGCCTGAGGACTCCTGCCATGGACACAATAAAATGTTACCTCTGGAACATACTCTTGGCATACTCAAGGCAATCACAAAAAAGTGGATGACACAAATTACGCGCACACACGTACGCACACACACACATACGCACATGCACAGACATATACGCACACACACACGTACGCACACACACACACATACACACACAAGCACACACCTAGACGTACGCACACACACATGCGCACGCACATACACACCTACGCACACATACATGCTCACCCACACACACGCATACGCACACACGCGCACATGCATGTCTTCAGATGACACATACTGTATGTCAGATATTAAATTATGTAATCAATATCAGCCTGACACTAAAAAGAAGAACACAGTATATCACAGTATATCACCTAATTATTTTATGTTTTGAATTAGCCTGGTTAAGGCGGACAACAAAACGTAACCTGTAATGTGTCAGACAAAAAAAGAAAAGGTATATTCAGAGTATGATACACGTTTCCCTCTACTGTTCAGTTCTGAGAATGTCGCTTTTGCTCTTTAGATTCTCATAACTGGAATTAAGCCTGCTGGTGTCCTCTGTTGCAGCATACGCCGACATGTTCAAGCACAAGCACTCGCCTTCTGGCTGGTTCCCCTTCCCTACCCCCCCTGTACCCCCCATACCGGGCTGGGACCCTGACAGCACACCCTGGGACGACACCCTGTACCCGCCCCTGAACCCCGGGCCTAAGGAGCTACAGAGGCACAGAGGTGAGACTGAGAGGAATCAGAACTATGCAACACCAGCTTTTTCAGACATTTTAATGTCAGGTCCTTTTACTTTCACTGTAAGATTAGATTTTACTGAAAGTATTCGGCAAATAAATAAATGCTTGGACCTACTGAGCTACTTTAACAAAATGGCCATTGATATTTTAATAATACGTATCTGGATGAAAGTTCATTGTATTTTATGAAATAAACACCTGCTTCTAAGAAACGTACATGGTTGGACTGAATATTTCACATAATATACATTGTGTTCATTCACTTGTTTCACTTTGACTTGATGTATTTTGCTGTCAGGTTTGTATGTTGATTAAAAGTATTTCTTTTCCTGGTGTGTGTAGGCAAACCTAAGGTCATGTTGACCAGTGACAGCCCGGCCCTCAATGGCTCTACTGTGTCCTTCACGGCCAAGCTGCAGTACCCACCCTGCCAGAAGGAGGGCGCCAACGGGGAGCTGCTTTGGGATGAGCACTGCGAGGACGGTACGGAGCTGGAGGCCTCAGGTGCTTGGAACCAGGCCCCGCCCACCACCCCTCAGGCCACACCCACCACCCCTCAGGCCACACCCACCACACAACAGAACACACCCATTTCACAACAAAGCCCTGCCCACCACAACTCGACCATGTCCAGCTCACTATGTCAGGCCCACGTTAAGTTTAGGGTTTGAAAAACACTACTTGACATGGGATTGTGCGGTTGTGTCCACTGACTCCACATGCTCATTTTAGTGTCAATCAGCCGATCCCTCCAGAAACCAGCTGTACTCATTTATATATTTAACAAAGAAAAACTAGGCAGGATTTAAAACATGAATTGTTCTGTGCACAGCTTGTTTCTCAGCTTCACAAAGGCTTCAGCCTATTACTTTTTCAGGCGTTTTTGGAAAACTAGGCCCCTAAGCAAGAGGGGTTTAAGAGAGTTTTGTATTTGCACACATGCACAGGAATGCACCAGGTGCTGGCTCATTTTGTTTGATTTAAGGAGAAGGCATGTCACGATAATGACCATATTGACTTGTTGGATAAGTAATAAAATGTACACTGGCACTTTGAGCCTCGATAAACCTGTGCATGCGTCTTTGGTTGCACGACTGATGCCAGGCTCAGACAGCACTCACTCCAGCTGCTGTTGCTGTGCCGGAGCGCTCTGGTAGAAGTGTGCCACCCACACGAAGAGGGGAGCACTGCCGTTGCTGTCCCAAGGACTGATACCTGACCACAGAGCTGATGTGGTGCATCACACTTTGTGATGCTGCATCATCGGTTATGATGCAATGTACGTGTGGCAGTAGTATGGCTGGTAGAGTGAAAAGTGTTGCACCGGAAGATGGCCTCTACCAGAACACAGCGCTAAACTTTGTGCCTTTATGCTCTGAATGTGAGATTTAAACTCACCCTAAACAACAAAGGAAGGCCTGAGTGTCCAAACCTGGATACAGAAGAAAACTTTGATCTCAGACTTCTGCTAATTAACTGTCGCCAAAATGGAGAAAGCCCGAGGATGGCAGAACATCTGCTGTACAGTGGCTCCAGATGCTGAGGATACATTTCATCTCCTCGTCAACATCAGCCACCGCGGTCAGACCTGTCATCATCCGTTTTTTGTAGTGGACCGTGCAGAACCAGATCTGCAAGATGGCAAAGGACGCGGAGATCTTGAAAGCACAGAGGCTTCACTTCAGGGAAGACCTCACAACCACAGACAAGGAAATCTGTAAGCTCGTGTCGCTCCAGGTAGAAGTGCAGAGGGAAAGAGGGAAAGGGAACTAGGTTGACTCTGCCTTGTCGCTTGTTGAAGGATTTTCCGTTGCTTCAGTCTGAGTGTGACATGTTATGCCTATAGGAAACGACGGATAATTCTATAGGCAACATCTCGGTTAAAGAGAGTGTCGAGTGTATTGGTGCTGATGTGTTTAAAGATGTGGAAGCAGGACAGGACTAGACAAGTTAACTAGGCCTAAAACAGGGGTGCCACACTTTTTCACAATATAAGCCTAATTATTAATTGTTAATATTGTTTTGGAAGAGCAGCAAGGGGTGTGAACTGACTTGATGCAAATGTGGCCAACTGTTCTTTTTCCTGTACAGAGAGTGCAATCTTTACTTTGATGCAACTGTGGCCATTCGCCTTCCTTTGGAAGGAACAAGACCAGTGTAGGGCCGGGATGTTAATGTGTTAATGTTAACAAAACAATATATGCACCAAAAGATTACGCTAGCCTTAATCGAACAAAAGAGACAACCATAAACGAGGCGATCCGTAGGGAATCCAGACCAGGCCTGCTGGAGTGTGTACAGGGGGTTTTATAAATCTGAATCTTTTTCTACGTACGTGAAGTTTGGGTTTTGTTCCTACGCACTCTTTTAGTCAGAGTTCCATGTACTGTTTTGTAAAAGAGACCCCTGCTTGTTCACAGGGGTCACACCTACCACACTATAAAGCCATGTTTACCTGGCATGCCAACTGTCCCACTGCCAGGGCTGAGGAGGCCACAACACTACCAGGTTTTCTGCACAGCGCTGCAGACAGTAGATCTGACAGTACACCAACCATTGCATGTTCCATTTGATTGATTAAATCCCCCTAAACAACATGACATGATTGTATGTGCAGGGAAAAGTCAGGTAGAACTGTATCTGCAAATTGTGGTCTTAACATACTTATTTTAAGTAATTTGAAACTATCTTATTGAAACAATAAATCATTTCTTACATCAGAACGCATCAGACACAGAAACAATCATTTTGTTTTTATTGTCTTTCTGTCTATCTGGGATAACCTACTCTAATCTTTGACCTCCCTGTGAAGCCAATGGGCAGGTGCGTTCCGGCTACGTGTACAACTGGACTTCCTGGTTGGAGGATTATGGGTACGGGAAGTGCTTGGACTCCAACCAATGTAATGTCTTCCCTGACGGCAAACCCTTTCCTCAGACCAATGACTGGAGACACAAGAACTACGTCTACGTGTGGCACACCAGGGGTAAACTTCATCTCACCGCACACACACACGCACACACACACACCCGCACGCACACCTGCACACGCACGCACACACCGCACGCACACACACACGCACACGCACACCCCACGCACACACACACCCGCACGCACACACGCACACTCACACACACCGCACACACACCCGCACGCACGCACACACACCCGCACGCACACACACCCGCACGCACACACACCCGCACGTAAGGCAAGGCAAGGCAAGTTTATTTGTAGAGCACAATTCGTACACAAGGCAATTCAAAGTGCTTCACACAACAGGAAAAAATGCATTAAAATCACAAAGACATGACAGAAAATCACAAAAATATAGTTCAAGACATAAAAGAGAAGAGTGCAAAGAAAAGCATTTCAGTCATATCTTGTTCGGATTGAATGAATGACTGAATGAATGGATAAATGGATGAATGCGTGGATGAATGAATGGTAACTGGAACATACAGAAAAAATACGTGTTACTAACTGTACAAATGAAGATCTAACAAGGTAGCTATCTTTAAACACATGTAAAAAACAAGTCACAGTTAGCTTCGTGTACAGGTTTACATTAAATGATCAAATAAAACACAGTTGTACTGTTAAACTAAGTGCTTATGAACATACAAATACTCACAAAGACGAAAGTTTCCCAAGGTTCAAACGTTTAGAGCACATTCAGCGTGTAAATGAGCCGTTCAGGACTTCACTTTTGCCGTGGAACTAGCTTGTTTATTACCGAGAAGAAAAACGTCCTCTATCCTCTAAGATCCTCTATGTGCGCAAAGGAGCACTTACTCTGCGCTGAAACTAAAAAGATCCTTAAAGGAGAAGATGTCTTACTCTGACAATTTTACCCAAACTCTTTTAACACTTTGTAATATGAAATCAACATATTTATTTAACGAGCATGAACTTTTTAACTAACTTATTACTCTGATGGAATTATTAATGTCTTCTGACCCAAAGACATGACACTCCCCGCTTGATATAATAATATTATATCACCACAAAAACCAAAAAACACATGAAACATGACAAATGTGACATGGCATATTCAAAACAGTCTCTGAAAGTAAAATTATAATCTCTGAGACAGGTCTAAGGAACACCTTCGCAGTCCCGTTTTTCACAATCCGCACTTCTACTTTTGCGAACTTTCTTGTCACTGCTGGGGAAAGTCTTTACTACGAGCCCCATGGGCCATTCGTTCCTGTGCGCTTGAGCATCCTTCAGGAGGACTACATCTCCTTGTTTCACGTTTGGTTGGTTTTCAGTCCATTTTGTGCGTTTCTGTAAGGTAGACAAATATTCTCCTTTCCACCTCTTCCAAAAACGTGTCCGCCAGTTGTTGCACATGTTTCCATTGTTTTCCATACAACTGTCCAGAGAAAAGGTTTCCAGATGGAGCCGACACTGCGCTTGACTTTTTGTTGACATTTTTTCTGTTGATCTTTTTTCCTTCAATAATCTTTTTCAATGTCTCTTTGTATGCATCATGCTGAACTGATCGTATGATAACGCTTTTTGGCTTGAGTGAGTTCTTTCACGCTTACACATTCTTTTGAGACTTTTCCATCCTGTCTTTTGTTTGAAAGAGGCAACAATGTGAATAAGTTTGGCTATCGCTTTGCATGCTGTGTCTCCAACTTGAGTATCTTTTGAGGCGTGCTGCTCCTAGCTGGGACTCTGATACTGCAGTTGTGAGCGTTTTGACTTCCGAACGTATTTCTTTGTCATTTTCCGGTTCAACAAGATTGAGAATGAATTGTCTTTGTGTGACTCACTGTGTTTGTCTGAATACAGAAATCTTGGGCCTGTGAACCAGTCACTGTTTTTAAGCTCAGCAGCTGGAATGAATCTAGTTGCCTGATCAGCTGGGTTTTAACTCGGTTGGCACATAGCACCATTGATCAGGTTGAGTGGAACCTGATGCGTGTGACACGGTTGGCTACATACATGTAAAATCTTTTAGAGGAGTTGTGTATGTACCTGACGAAGTAGCTTCGTCAGTAAGCGCGGGGAGGCCAAGGCGACATGGAGCCCACACAGACACACCACGCAACACACACCTGTACCAGCGTTTTCTCTTACCTGTCCAATAGCCGTTCTTTTTTCTCTCCAAACCATCGTAGCAGTCTAGGGCCACACTTGATTGCTGCTAAACCATACTTCTCGCCATAACACGGTCCCAAATTCACACACTCTCCCGTTTACCGTCGTCCTCTCCACGTTTCTGCCGGCCATCCCCGAACTCCGCGGTCTTCCGCATTATATTGCGTCAGTGGTGGGCGCACGGGCTATGACGTCACTTACGACGTCATGTTAATTTCACCGTGTTTGGGTGAAATTAGGCAAGGCAAGGCAAGGCAAGTTTATTTGTAGAGCACAATTCGTACACAAGGCAATTCAAAGTGCTTCACACAACAGGAAAAAAATGCATTAAAATCACATAAAGACATGGCAGAAATCACAATCTTAGTTCAAGACATAAAAGAGAAGAGTGCAAAGAAAAGCATTTCAGTCATATGCCACAGCCAAACAAAACAGTTTTTAGTTTTAGATTTGAACACTGCCAGGAAGTAGCGGCCTGTCTCACATCCTCAGGAAGACTGTTCCAGATTTTAGCTGCATAAAACTGAAACGCACATTCCCCATGTTTAGTCCTGACTCGCCACCAGCAGGAGGCCCGTCCCTGAGGTCCTCAGAGTCCGAGATGGTTCATATGGCACTAACATGTCCAGATGTACTTTGGTGCTAGGCCATGGAAGACTTGCTATACAAGGCAGAGCTGCTTTGAAGTCTATTCTCTGAGCCACAGGGAGCAGCTGCAGAGACCTGAGCACAGGACTAATGTGATCATACTTCCTGGTTCTAGTCAGGACCCGAGCAGCGGCGTTCTGGATGTACTGCAGCTGTTTTACAGCTCGTTTGGCAAGAAGGCCAGTGAGCAGGCCGTTTACAGTAGTCTAATCTACTAGAGACAAAACGCATGGATAAGTCTCTCCAGGTCTGGTTTAGACACTATACTTTTGTTTTTGGCAATGTTTTTTAGATGGATAAAAAGCTGCTGATGTTATTGATCTGATGTGGCTGTTAAAATTCAAATCTGAGTCCATTATTACCCCCAGATTCCTGGGGTAATAATAGATTTATTACCCCCAGATTTCTAAATTAATTAGGTTTTTTTGGTCTGTTGCATTCATCCTTACACATAGGCGTGGATGTGTGTAAAGAAATATATTTATGAATTGTAGTATTTATTATGAAATGTTATCTGTGAAAGAATGCTTTGACTGTTGGATTGGGGAATCGCCTGGTAAAAAACTCCTTGACCCAACAGGCGTTCCAAGAAGCTGAGCACTACGGCGGATGCTGTACAACATAGTTATCCAAATCTTTCCAGTATTCCGGACGGAGCCACCACCTGGGCTGCTAATGCCTAATTCGTAAAGTCGTTTGTGGTTTCAGCATCCGAAATCTCCTCAATACGAGCAGATATTTCCACCAGCTTATAGGGTACAGTTTCCCGGCGATTAACCACAAGCGACCCTTCTCTTAGCATACCATCATGTACAGGGACTCCGCGCTCAGTTATCCTCTACTTCATCTGCGACGCGTCGTTGTCTACGGCAACAACCACCAAGCGTCGCGTATGCTCTAGGGACTACATTCAACAGTTGTTCTGACCAGCTGACACTTTGCCTCGCTCGTGTAAAGATCCGCCATCTTACAATCCTTCTCGGTCCGCCTCGTAGATATCTGCGCTTTACGTCGCTACCCTCCATGTTCTTAAGCGTTACCGTCATGAATCAAGCTTTAAGACTACCAAACACATATAACTACACCAATGCATGAGTGAAAGTGCATGATGAAATCGATGTGGAAAGTGTATGAGTGAAGGATAGTGACATGACGTGGAAAGTGCATGAGTGTGAAGTCATAGTAAAGCATGAGTGAAAGTCGTAGTGAAAGTTATGTGAAAGCTGTATGAGTGAAAGTGTATGAGTGAAAGTGCATGAGTTAAAGTGCATGAGTGAAAGTTGCGATGAGTGAATGTGCTATGAGTGAAAGTGTATGATGTTTGAAAGTGTATGAGTGAAAGTGCATGAGTTTAAATGTGCAATGAGTGAAAGTGCATGAGTGAATGTGCATGAGTGAAATAGTGTATGAGTGAAAGTGCATGAGTGAATGTGCATGAGTGAAAGTGCTGTGAGTGAAGTGCATTAAGTGAATGTGCATGAGGTGAGATGTGCATGAGTGAAAGTGCTTGAGTGAGAGTGCATGAGATAAATAAATATACCCAGTTTAGACCGGTTTTGCCCTGGTTAGTCCTGCGTTTTAACTCCATTGAACACTTTGGTTCTGCTCGCCGTGGAAACGTCACGTTGTCACTTCAGCGGCAGAAGTTGTGAGCTGAAAAGTTTTGTGATGTACGATCCCGAGAGGTTCTGCGGCGCTGAAAGGCGCGATCAGAGCGCGCTCACTCTTTATGAAGCGCTTTCACTCTTGTGCCTGATGCATTATGGGTCCTGTGGCGGCCCGGAGCCAGCACGACGCCTGCCAAACACCCAAACCCCGCCCCCGTCTGTGCGTGGCGTGTGTGTCTTGTGTGTGAGTGTTGGAGTTGTGATGTGTGTGTGTGTGGAGTGTGTGTATGTGTGTTGTGTGTGTATGTGTGAGTGTGTGTGGATGTGCTTGTGTGTGTGTGTGTGTAGTGTGTTGATTGTGTGGGTGTGAGTGTTGTGGTATGTGTGTGTAGGTAGTGTGTGTGAGTGTGTGTGTGTGTTGTGTGTGATGTGTGTGTGTGTGTGTGCTGTGAGGTGTGTGTGATGTTGGAGTGTGGTGTGATGTGTTGTGGTGTTTAGTTGTGGTGATTGTTGTGTGGATGTGTGTGAGTTTGTGTGTGTGTGTGTGTGTGTGGAGTGTTGTTGTGTTGAGTGGTGTTTGGTTTGTGTGAAGTGTGTGTGTGTCGAGCTATCCCGAAGTTGAGTGTGTGTCGGATTGTGTGTGGGGTGTGTGAGGGTGTGCGATGTGTGTGTGTGTGTGTGTGGAGTGTGTGTTGTAGTGTGTGTGTGTGTGTGAATGTGTGTGTGTGTGTAGTGTGTGTGAGTGTTGGTGTGTATGTGTGGTCTGTGTGTGTGTTTGTGTGTGAGTGTGCTGTGTGTGTGTGTGAGTGTGTGTGTGTGTGTGGTGCAGTTTGTGTGTTGTGTGGTGTTGTATGGTTTGGTTGTGTGTGTGTGTGTGTTTGTGTGGAGGTGTGCTGTGTGTGTCTGTGTGTGGAGTGTGTGTGTGGAGTGTGTGTGTGTGTGTGTAGTGTGCAGAGTTTGTGTGTGTGGAGTGTGTGTAGAGAGTGTATGTGTGGAGTGTGTGTACAGTGTGTGTGTGGAGTGTGTATGTGTGGAGTGTGTGTACGTGGAGTGTGTGGAGTGTGTATGTGTGGAGTGTGTGTACGTGGAGTGTGTGTGTGTGGAGTTCTTACAGTCGTCCTCTGTTTGCAGGTGTCAATAAACAAATAAACCCACAAAAACAGGCATGGGACAAAGGCTCGTGCTTTACGTGTCGGTGTAATCCCGCTTTTGTCCACTTGTCTTTCCAGTCAGTGTAATTCCGCTTTTGTCCACTAGTCTTTCCTTCACAGTTTGGAGTTGTTTACGAGCTCATCTTCACTGCTCCTTCTTTGGGCCTCACAAAAAACACTTGACAATTTGTGACGTCAAAGGTTGTTGTTTTGTTTAGTTTTTTTGGCCAGATGGCCTTGTTAGACAGCACCGTTTAGCCTGAAATGGGGGTGAGAGAAGGGGTGGACATGCAGCAAACTGTTGGAGCCTAGACCACGCCTGTGCTGTTTCACAGCCTGATGTAGACTAAAGTTCTAAAACATGAGACGCCAAAGCAAAGGTTCAAGAGCGAGTTTGAAGAAAAATAACAAACGATTTTGGATTTTTAATAATAACACACTTTATCCATCAACATGTTCTATCCAGAAGCCTTCAGCCACCACATTTACAACCTTTATTCACTTAAAATGTGTTTAAAAAGTCTCATTGTTCAAAAGAAATGATTGTTCCGCCACGCCGCGCGCCTGTTGAAACCCTCCCGCGCGGCCCTGGGCCCTCGCGCCGCGTGTCCCGCCACGCCGCGCGCCTGTTGAAACCCTCCCGCGCGCCCCTGAGTGGTCGTCGTTCACCTCCGCCCCCTCCCACGCGACGCTCCTGCCAAATCACCAGCACCGTCAGCACCATCACCACCGCCATCACCACCACCCCCGCACCCCCTCGTCACCCCCCATCCCCCCCGTCACCGCCGCTGCGTCCTGGCATCTCCACGAGCCACGGCAGAGAGCAAACGGCGGGAGGAAACCGGAGCCGCGCGCGCTGCGTCTCGGAGCAGGTCCGTCCCCGAAGTCATAAAAATGCTAATTCTGCTGTTCCTTCCGTCCACGCGGCGTGAACACCGCGCACGGGGAAAAGACTTGAAATTAGAACGAGAAGAGAGAGATTCATTTGCGCCATTTTGGCTCTTTTCAATTTGCTGTGGGGAATTTGTAAATGTTTCAGTTCCACTTTCAAGAACCAACTTAATTAGCCTAAATAAAGACTTAATTCATGATGGAGTCATTCAAGGTTCAGGAAAGTTAGGATATTGATTATGTAGTCATGAATCATTCTTAGTTATTTGTTAGTTGTTATTAAGTGTTTGTTCATGCTTTATTAAGGCTAATTAAAGAGTAATATGTGTTATCAAGATTTGAATAGTGTTGTCTTGTTTTAACTGCAGTCAGAAAGTAAAACCAGCACAAACTTGTTCTAATAAATAATTGTGTTTTTTAAGCAAACACTGCTCACAAAGTTCTGAATTCAAGTCATTTTTACAGCAAAATATTCTGAACTCAAGTCATTTTTACAGCAAAATATTCTGAACTCAAGTCATTTTTACAGCAAAATATTCTGAACTCAAGTCATTTTTACAGCAAAATATTCTGAACTCGAGTCCTTTTTACACGGTTTTCCAGCAGATTCAGCCCGTCCACGCGTGTGTTCGTTCCTTACCTGAAAAACAGCACCGTCTCCCACACGTACAGCCCCAGCACGTTTAGTCGGCGCAGTTTGGAAAGCTTCATGGTTTCGGCTTGGTTTTTGGAGATGGTCTGAATCCAGTGAGACACTTAAAAGATACTCCTATCGAAAAGGGGGGACACTCGGGCGCTTGGTTACGACCTCCAAGGTGATTCGACAATGTCCCGCTGCTGCTGCTGAACTGAATCCGTGCTCATGACCTCGACCACCGGCCACCGATTCCTGCCCCGCTGCTGCGCTGTCCCGTGGCGTAGCAGCAGCACCTCCAAAATCAATGCCACCGCGGGCGATTCAGGACCAAGGACAGCGACGAGCACACTCCCGCCGCTTTCGACTCGGGACAAACCGCCAGAAAACAGCCCGAGTCTACTTACTGTACGTGGTCCGACTTGGGTGAAAAACCAAAACCAAAACCGTATATTCCCTCGGCAGCTGGAGACACTCTTTTGGCGTCTCCGTGATTGTGCATTCGTGCGTAAAAATCCCGGGATCCTCGCGCTCCGACTCCGTCCTCTCGGGTCTTCTCCGTTTCAAACCTCTGGCTCCGGACCAAACCGCCAGCGCGCGCCGACGTTCTGGGAGGTGTGCGGGTAGAGAGGCGAGCCTTTGCCCCGTTCGTCCGCGCTCCTCGTCTCCCCCCGGCTGGGCTCGCACGTGTGGTCACCGTAGACGCAGCGGCAGTGGCAGCAGAGGCGGCAGCACGTCTCGGCTTTTCCCATCGTCTGGAGCGCGGTCAAGTTGGAGACGCGCAGGTGTTTTCCTCCATCGCAGTCCCCCCGAAAAAAAAAAAAAAAAAAAACCCCGTGAAAAAAAAAAAAAAGACCCCGTGAATTCCCTCCACGTAAAGCGTCTATTCCATGACACGCGAGCGGCTACGGGGACAGTACCGGGCGCGCACACGCTCCGTTACGCGCGTGCACGTGCAGTGTGGCGGAAGCTTCCGTACGGTGAGAAACGGCGGCGGCAGCGCGGGGGCAGAACACACTGGCTTCGCTTTGGCTTTGCTTGCTGCAGTAATTTAGCAAACTCCAAAAAACGCACAGCGAGCCGGTGGACGCGCCCCCGGCACGCGGTGATTGGCCGGCGCTGAGGGGAGCTCGCCTGTGATTGGCCGGAGCGAGTGTCGATCGCATTCCGACACATCGCACGCCCCGGGGAAATCTCAGAGGGACGGACAAGTTATTGGGGAGTTCGAGTCGACCTTAGAAGGGAGGAAGAGGAGGAGATCGGAGACATTTATTTGGAGGAATCAGATGAATGTTTTGATGGCATTTCAAGTCGCATCTTCTGCCTTTGGAACCGAATGCACTTTTCCCGCCATAATTGTTTAATTAAAAATGTAAATGTACCTTTGGTCTTGGAGTTATGGACTAAAAACCCACAAAGTTACACAAAGTTACACAAAATACATAAGCTACATATGATACAATGACATGACGCCCTGAAAGGAGCAAAGGATCATGGTCTGTGTAGTTTCCACAGTCTTCTGGGTTGTTGCATTGTTGTTATTGTGAGACTTGAGAAGATACAATATCATGATATTTCAAAAATTTTTCCACATGATTAAAAAAACAAAAATGAACTATAAAGATTATATATATATTTTTAAATAATAATAATAATAATAATAATAATAATAATAATATTATTAATAATACATATTATTATTATTATTAATAATAAAAAACAACAATAATATTAATATTATTATTATTATTAATAATAATAATAATAATAATAATAATAATAATAATAATAATAATAATAATAATAAAAATAAAAATAATAATAATAAATAATAATAATAATAAAAAATAATAACATTAATTAAAAAAATATATATATTAATAATAAATTATTACAAAAATATGGCGAGTTTGTGAAACTAATCCCAGATGATGGTTCGAAACTTGTGGATTTTCTTGTTGAATAAATCTTTCAAAAAGCAGAAAATACCCTCTGTTACAAAAGCAGAGGTTATTGTTTCTTCCCCTTTCTCAGTGGCCAGAGCCAGAACGCTGGTGCAGAAGTTAGACACGTTCACTCTGCTGCGTTTGCACTCGTGGATAAAGAACATGGAGAGAAAATGAGGAAGACATGTTTTTTTCATGAGGAAGTCGAGTTCTCTCAAAGGACCTCAGGCGCGTTCAGGACATTTGAGTTTGTGAACGTAAAGACAAGCGTCAACATGGGCCGCTTTTCTCTTGATGCTTATTCGCTAAATACCTGCAAACGATGTGATAAAAGTAGAAAAGGGGTCGAGGGTCCGGCATCTGTTTTTTAATGCTTTGCCCCGAATGTTCCGCAGTACGGTATTAAAACGATCCTGCATTTCTTCACTTATCGCTGATGTCATTGTTTCACGTAGCATTGCACCTTGACCTCCGGGATGGTCACGTCGTAAACGCGCGGGTGCCGGGTCCCGGTGAGTTCGGCGGTGACGACCTCCTTCGGGGTCTGGGCCGGACAGACGAGTGAGAACACCAGGTGCCACAGGGGGGCGCTAGAGTGAACATCGTTGTGTCCTTAGGCAAGAGTTCGCCCCAAATTGCCTCGTAAAGAGCTTTGAGTGCTCTGAAGGTGGAAAGGTGCTGCTCCAGGTTTCTCTCCTCTCGCCGTCCGCACTCGCAAAAAGACCCCCCGGACCCACAAACACACGGGTCCAATCAAGAGCCACTCCAACGGCGGCAGCGCTTCGGCCCGTCCCCTCGGAGCCGTAATGGCGAGGCTGAAACGTTCATCGTGGCCGCGTTACATTCCCTTTTCCACTCCGCTTTGAGGTCGGACAGAGAACTCCCCCCGATGTTCCGCCAACGCTGTCGCCGTCGGTTTCTGCGGACGCAAAGATCAGGCTCCGTCGTATTTTCAAATGTGGCGTTTCAGGCTTTATTTGGCTGCGTTTCCGTCTTTTTCTGATTTGTTCCTGACTTGTTTTTTGTCCGAGTTTGAGCCCGGTTTAATTTTGATGTGGCCCTCGGTTTTGATCCGGATTGTTGCCGTTCCATATTTAATTCCGTCCGTAAAGTGCGGCTCTGTGTGCGGATTGTGTCTGTATTTTCTCTGGAAGTGTTATTAGCTCCTCGAATTTTAATAACTGTGATTTCGGGAACAATATATTGGCATAGTCTCGATGGCCTGTGCAGAGATTGTGCGGTTGTTGTGTAAGTATTGCTCCGAATCTGAACACAATACATCAAATACAGTTGAACAATGATGCAACATTTCTGATCAAAAATAAAATAAAATTGTGAATTAATTTCGCGTTACCAGTTGCTCAAATGCTTTGTGCGATTTCACTTGTTGCTCAATTTTTTTTTACCGTATTAGTTGTGTTACTTTAATTTGCTCATTGAATTTACGATTTGCCAAATACCATTCTGTTTTGTCTAAATTAAGACATGATTTGTTCAGATCAAGTTTTATATATATATATATTTTTTTCATGTTCAGATTGTCCCTCGGAAAAGAAGATAGCAGTGTCATACAAACAATTCTAACATTACATTGAAAAAAATCATTTAAAAACAAAATGAATAATTTGGGAGCCAGAACCGACCCCTGTGGAATCCCATGTTTTACCGTTTTTAATTTTGAACAAATTGACACAAAAAAAAGACCACATTTTCCGGTTTGGGGGGTCTGAGGTTAGAGTTTCCAGATTTCCAGAGACCAAGCGAACTTCCGTAATGGCTTTAAAATGTTAATTTGTAACGTGCTAACAGTATTTCACTCATTAGTGTGTCATTTATCGAGAAACTAGAAAAGACGATACGTGTCAAAACAGCCGAGCGAAAAGAAAAGGAAAAATAAAGACGTGGATTTAGCAACTGTCTGACATGTTATTACGTTGTTTGCTTTGTCAGGAATGTTTCACAGTGTAGCATTAACCTTAGCTAACTCATATGTATATTCCTGTGTTTTTATTGTTCGAATATATTATAAACTTATATTATAATGCCCTTTTATTGTGAGTCCGTGTCCCGCAGTCAGTGACCACAGAAGGGGTTACCACGTCACCCCACAATCATCTCAAGCCTTTTGTCCGAGTGTCCTTAAACGTGACGTGGTTGAAGCCTTTTGTCCGAGTGTCCTTAAACGTGACGTGGTTGAAGCCTTCTGTCTGAGTGTCCTTAAACGTGACGTGGTCGAAGCGTTTGTCCTAGTGTCCTTAAACGTGACGTGGTGAAGCTTTTTTTCCGAGTGTCCTTAAACGTGACGTGGTTGAAGCGTCTTGTCTGAGTGTCCTTAAACGTGACGTGGTCGAAGCGTTTTGTCCGAATGTCCTTAAACGTGACGTGGTCGAAGCGTTTTTGTCCGAATGTCTTAAACGTGACGTGGTCGAAGCGTTTTGTCCAGGTGTCCTTAAACGTGACGTGTTGAAGCCTTTTGTCCGAGTTTCCTTAAACGTGACGTGGTCAAAGCGTTTTTGTCAGGTGTCCTTAAACGTGACGTGGTTGAAGCGTTTGTCTGAGTGTCCTTAAACGTGACGTGGTTTGAACCGTCTTGTCGAGTGTCCTTAAACGTGACGTGGTTGAAGCGTTTTGTCCGAGTGTCCTTAAACGTGAACGTGATTGAAGCCTTTTGTCCGAGTGTCCTTAAACGTGACGCTGATGTCTCCTGGCTCAGAGTGATTCACTGACGGAGCCTAAAATAAAGCTCACACAAACAGTCACGCAGAGCTTCATGACCAATGTCTATTTAACATGTGACCTGTGTCTATATTTAAATCAATCTTTTACAGTGTTTTCTTATATAACAAAGGGACACAACGTACTGTATGTTGTACTGAGTATTATACTGTATATTGTACTGTATATTGTACTGTATATTGTATTGTATGTTGTACTTTATATTGTATTGTATATGTCATCCTTTATTACAAATTGAATTGCAGAGGAAGCCGCTAGCAAAGCGCTTTCAGGCTATGCTGCTTTTCATTCTTACCGCTGTAGTTAACGATGGGTCAGGACTACCCGCTGTAGTTAGCGGAGTGGGTACAGAACTACCCGCTGTAGCTAGCGATGGTCAGAACTTACCCGCTTGTAGCTAGCGATGGGTCAGAACTACCCTGTGGTAGTAGCGATGGGTCAGGACTACCCGCTGTAGTTAGCGATGGGTCAGAACTACCCGCTGTAGTTAGCGATGGGTCAGGACTACCGCCTGTAGTTACAATGGGTCAAAACTACCCGCTGTAGTTAGCGATGGGTCAGAACTACCCGCTTGTAGCTAGCCGATGGGTCAAAACTACCCGCTGTAGCTAGCGATGGGTCAGAACTACCCGCTGTAGCTAGCGATGGGTCAGAACTACCCGCTGTAGCTAGCGATGGGTCAGAACTACCCGCTGTAGCTAGTGGTTTGTGCAGATTCATTCATTGCTTCATTCACGGTGCCTAATGTTGCAGATTGTACAAGCACTAGAAACGCTTTTAAAAAAAATTTATACCACCAGATGGCGCAGTAGAGCATTGACTCGTGCGTCGATATACAATTTGCTCAAAGCTTCAAATGGTTCATGAGGCTTCGTTTGGCCATCACTGTCACAAGACTCTAGCATGTGGAGTTGAGAGGAGTCAGGGCCGTTTTAACGCTGATTGGCTGTTCGGGGTCACGTGACGAGGCCATGTGTCGCGTGATCGAGAAGGTGTTGGATTGGCTGGCGTCCATCCAGATGTCACCCGAAGCTCCGGGCGTTCAGGTCCAGAGTGCACCTGTCATCGCTCTCTGACTTTGCTTCACTGAACGTCTCGCACAAATATCCATCTTCACGTAATGGTCGCTGGGAGTAAAGACACAGAACAGAGTGAGAATCGATAGAACTACAGTTCCGTAATGAGAGCAGCATCTGTGGAGCATTCATCTGACGCTATAAAGGTCATACGTCGGCTCGGGCAGTTCTGCTGGAAGCACGAGCGGGGAACCGTCCTGGCTTTTAACATTTTTTATACATCACAACGTATAATCGATAAAAACGCTACAGGAGGCAGACGGAGGGAGAGTTCTGCGGCGTCTGAAGCGAACGTGACGCCGGCGCAGTCGCAGAAATGACAAACAACCTCCTCGGTCTCAGCCACCTCTGTTTGCGCTTTAATAAAACACTGGAGCTGCGAGCCGGAGCTGCTGAGGGACAACCCTGAGCAGAAGCTGATGACATACACGCAGAGCATGAGGATTCTGTCAGTTATCTCAGATGTCACGGTCTTGAGAGGGCCGACACGTCAAAGCGCAGGGCCATCGTGACAAGAGAGATCTCGGTTTGTTTGAATCCAGGCCTAAGTGTGACCGTGGTGACCGTGGTGACCGTGGTGACTGTGGTGACTGTGGTGAGCGGTCAGGAACATAACGACATCTCCACTAACCCGCCCCAGGCCAGTTTACGGTTTGAAAATGTCATGAATTACTGCCCCGATGTTCACAAATATCAGATTGAAAGTGTGTTCAACAGCGACATCCCAATTGATTTTATAGCTATTTATCTCGGACATAAAACACCAACAATGGAAATGACAGATGGATACTTGGAATTAAAAAAAAAAAGAAAGAAGAAGAAGAAAAAGAAAAAAAAGGAGATGGATGACTGGGACCGAACCAACTGCCAAGGACTGTGCTGAAATAACGTTGAAAAATGAAACAAAAAAATAAAAGACTTTGAACTTGAAAATGCACCCATTCATCAGGCCCTGGGTCAGATGGAGACACAATGGGACAAATGCCTGACTGACTTGTTTTTTTATTTAGTCTTTTCACGCTCTGGTCTTCTTCAGTTTCTGGTTTTTAAAAGAATATGTTGGATGCTAAAAACAAAACAAAACAAAAAAATCAGTACTTACTCAAATGTTAAAAATTGTGGCTAGCGCTTGTGCCACAAAACAAGAAGTCCACAGCTTTGACCTGCAGGTGGGGCTATTTTGTTTGGAGTTTGCATGTTCTCCGCGTGCCTGGGTGGGTTTCCTCTTGCAGACTGCCAGTCACATCAGCTGTGGTGTGTGATGTCATCAACATTAGCTGCGAGCGTGAAGCTAACTAAAAGCACTTTTACTCAAAGTAGACTTTAAGGTAAGTTTAATACAATCCGACCATAAAGAACTAAGAACTACAAAAGGTCAAAATCAGCATGAACTGTTTTTCTGTTACACTTGCTCCATGAACGCTCGTATTGGCCACAGGATCCTGAAAAGGTGACATGCCGCTCACTCATCTACTTACCTGAAAGTGGCTCAAGACCCCTGCGGTGCCTGGGCAACAATAGACCTTGATCCGTGCTTCGCGTGTAATACATGTATTTCTTGCATGAACCTGGTATACACGGGGCGTAATCCTTCAGTTTGTAGTCTGGACAAACCCTCGCCAGGTTCAACACGGAAGCAGCTCTTTTCCATCACCGTTTCAAAGTGTGCAAGTGTTTTCATTGTGTAGTTTCCTGCAGATATTTAGAATGACAGATGTGTTCTGGCTTTACTTCCATAAAAACACGTCCTAATGTCTAAACTTTCCCAAACAGTCATTCTTAAGTTCGAATATCTCCATCTTCTTCTGATGAAGCCGTTGATGAATTGTCATTGCTGCAGATTTGTTCCTATATTGAGCTATAATTTAGCGTGACGAGCCAGTATGTTTGTGCCTGATGAATGAGCTCAGTGAAGCAGGGCCTGCTTTTATCACATTAGTCTTAATCAAACCTGATGGCTGTTTCTGTTAGAGCCATTTTGATTGAAGATTTATAAAGTTTTAATAGGTCGGCTTACACCAAGTCGTGGAGAAAGTTGCTTTGATTAAGGCAATGTTTTTAGATGGTAACAATTTGCTGAACTTCAAATCTGAGGAAAGTATTACGCCCAGATTTCTAACTTGATTTGTGGCTTTGAGAGGGAGAGACTGAAGGTGACGACTGATGGCGTACTCTTTGTTTCTGTGTGTCTGTGTTCAGCTGGAGAAAGTAGTTTTGTTTTCACCGCTCTGTTGGGTGCAATGACAGAGTGAATCCACTGGTCCACATTCACCTGCCGTCAGCGAGACATAGCTCTAGTGTGTCGTCTGCATCATTGTGATAGGACACATTATTACTGACATTATTAACATGTCGATGCAGCATGTAGAGGTTGAACAGAGGAGGTCCCAGGATCGACCCTTGAGGTACCCCACAGGTCAAGGCCATGTGCTCTGAGACACAGTTACAAATGACACCTTGATGCATTTACAACATACAAGGGGCGTTTCTAGAGTTAAATGGGCCCTGTACAGGATTCCTTCTTCAGGGGTCCAAGAAGAATGTTTACAATCAATGCTAATGTAGAGACAAGATTAAGAAATATGTAAGTTAAACATACGGACAAAATCCAATAAGTGTTTTTAATTAGCACAAACTGTTGCCCCTGAAAAAGTTTTAATTTTGTCTTTAAAAAACTGCTTTTTTATCTTTCTTGAGGCTCATAAAGTGACCTGTGGGGCCCTGTTCAATCATCCAACTGATAGAGCCACTCCAGCAGCACCACAGCACACCTCCAGCAGCACCACCAGCAGCACACAGCAGCACCTCAGCAGCAGCAACCAGCAGAGCACCATCTCAGCAGCACCTCCAGCAGCACCACCAGCAGCACCACCCAGCAGCACCTGTCCAGCAGCACACACCAGCAGCAACCAGCCAGCAGTCCACTCAGCACCAGCAGCACCACCAGCAGCACCCAGCAAGCACCATCCAGCAGCACCCCAGCAGCACCTTCCAGCAGCACATCCAGTCAGCACTCAGCAGCACCACCAGCAGCACCTCCAACAGCACTCCACAGCCCACCAGACACCACAGCAGCACCTCCAGCAGCACCCCAGCCAGCACCTCCAGCGCACCACAGCAGCACCCAGCAGCACCACCAGCAGCACACCACAGCCACCACCCAGCAGCACCACCAGCAGCACCTCCGCAGCACCACCGAGCACCTCCAGCAGCACCTCAGCGCAGCACCAGCAGCACCACCAGCAGCACCTCCAGCAGCACCACCAGCAGCACCACCACCAGCAGCACACCAGCAGCACCTCCAGCAGCACCACGCAGTCAGCACTCCAGCAAGCACCACCAGCCAGCACCTCCAGCAGCACCACCTAGCAGCACTCCACAGCACCACCAGCAGACCATCCAGCAGCACCATCAAGCAGCCCTCCAGCAGACCACCAGCAGCACCACCAGCGCACCCAGCAGCACCAGCAGCACCACACAGCAACCTCCAGGCAGCACCTCCAGCAGCAAGCAGCACCACCCAGCAGCATCCACCAGCAGCACCACCAGCAGCACACCAGCAGCACCTACCAGCAGCACTCCAGCAGCACACAGCAGCACACCAGCAGCACCACACACAAACTAGCAGCACCACGCAGCAGCACCTCCAGCAGCACCTCCGCAGCACACCAGCAGCCACCCACCAGCAGCACCACCGCACGACCCACGCACCACAGCAGCCCTCCAGCAGCCACCACCAGCAGCACCTCCAAGCAGCACCACCAGACACCCCCCCCCCCCCCCCGCACCTCACAGCAGACGCAGCACCCAGCACACCACCAGCAGCACACCAGCAGACACTCCGCAGCACCACCAAGCAGCACCACCGCAGCAGACCCAGCAGCACACCAGCAGCCACCCAGCAGCAACCTCCAGCAGCACCACAGCAAGCACCACCAGCAGCACCTACCAGCGCACACAGCCAACGCACAGCCACAGTCAGCACTCTCAGCAGCCCCAGCAGCACCACCAGCAGCACCTCCAGCAGCACCTCCGCAGCACCCAGCAGCACCACCAGCAGCACCCTCCAGCAGCACCACCAGCAGCACCTTCCAGCAGCACCACCAGCAGCACCCAGCAGCACCAGCAGCACCCCAGCAGCACCACCACGCACACCCAGCAGCACACAGCCAGCACACCGCACACTCCAGCAGCACCACCAGCAGCACCACCAGCAGCACCTCCAGCAGCACCTCCAGCAGCACCACCAGCAGCACCAACCAGCAGCACCTCCAGCAAGCACACCCAGCAAGCACCACCACACCCACACACACTCAGCAGCACCACCAGCAGCACCACACAGCACCACCAGCAGCACCACGCAGCAAGCACCCCACAGCACCACCACAGCACCACCAGCAAGCACTCCAGCAGCACCTCCAGCAGCACACAGCAGCACCACAGCAGCACTCCAGCAGCACCCAGCAGCACCCTCCAGCAGCACCACCAGCAGCACCTCAGCAGCACCACGCAAGCACCTCAGCAGCAGCACCCCAGCAGCACCACCAAGCCAGCCACCACCACCAGCACCTCCAGCAGCACCACCAGCAGCACCTCAGCAGCAGCACCACCAGCAGCACCACCCAGCAGCACACCAGCAGCACCTCCAGCAGCACCACAGCAGCACCACCAGCAGCACCACCAGCAGCACTCCACCAGCAGCACCATAACCAGCAGCACCATCCAAGCTAGCACCTCCAGCCACACCACCAGCAGGCACCTCCAGCAGCACCACAGCCATCTCCCAGCACCACCAGCAGCACCTCCAGCAGCACCACCAGCAGCACCTCCAGCAGCACATCCAGCAGCACCTCCAACAGCACCACACAGACCACCAGCCGACCCAGCCAGCACACCAGCAGCACACACCAGCAGCACCTCCAGCAGCCCACCCACCAGCTGCACCTCCGCACTGCGCCGGGCTGCGTTCTGAGCTCTTCATTACTTTTAGTTATGTGGAATGCCCTGAACACTTTGCACCGGCCCGCTGCATCCACGTGCAGAGTGATGTGATTCTGACTCAGTGTCTCTGAAAACAGTGCTCATTTACTTTATTCTCTGTGTGAATTAATGCATAATAAAAACACTTTTGCACCAATGCTCAAAACCCAGTTTGAAACCCGAAACCCTTGTGTTTCAAACGGCTTCCACTGACCGGCGCTGACTGCTGCCCCATACGTTCAACACCAATAACGTCCTCCATTCTGAAAAGTTCCTCCTCTCAGGTTCTCGGTGCAGCCCCCTCCTCGGCACCTGGGGAAAGTGTAATTGACCTCTCTGGCGATAACACACGCCGCGCTTCATGCATATTCATGACCCCTACATGGAGCAGTGAGTTTTAAAATGAGAGTCACGCGAGTGTTCCAGCGCGGGCCATATCGTGGAAGTACAGGCGCCACGTGTCCTGCCTGCCGATGCTAAGTGTGTTTGCAGTAGAGTGCATTTTGTGAGGGTGATATGTTTAAGGGCCAGTCTTCTCTCCTCTCCAGTTGCATTAAAAATGAAATGCTATTTTCAATGGCGCTCGTAGCAGAGCAGAGCAAGTTACCGGACATCGAACAAGGTCACCAAACGTCCCAGCAAGATCCGCTAATTTAACCCGAATCATGTGCATTTTGTTTTGTGATGCAACACCTGAATAAACAGTGGTTTTAAGAGCGTGTTCCGCATCTTTTATTCAATTAGATTGTTTCAGAGTGTGGCGTCATTCTAGTTACTGCAGTGAGTGATAAGAACCGTTGAAAGGCACTGTGTGGCTCCTATAACCGTGACAAACAGAACTAATTCATTTGAAATGGTTTGCAACTCAGTCTACACTTTGCTAAAGCATTGCTAGCATCGCAATTATTCACCAAAATTAGTTTACAAGAGCATTTCACAAGGGCTTTTAGAGGCCAGAGTTTTGCGTTCAAGGCAACGCTAACAACAATTAGCATGCTAACAGCCCACTTCCTAGTCCACATCAGTCTCTTTTTGATCCTGGGAGCGGCTTTTACAATGAATCTGTGCCGGTGCAAAACTAACACCGCTTTAACGGGGAAGCACCCGCGTTTTTGAATGCAGTCCTTTACTTTGCCCCAATACCCATTTGTTGTGAAAGCAGCGCTTAGTGGTGACATCTGACAGTTAATCAATGGATTTGTAGTGGATGTTCCGTCTCTGACCCTGAGAAATGACTCCGTTTCAAATGTCCCAGATCTGGAGGTCTCGTGTGCTGTTTGTAACTCCATAAATCAGACTGAGCATTTCTGCCTCAAATCACCTGCATTACAACTGCGCTTACTTTAGGGCAAGCTAGCTTTTGTTTATTTCCCCATGGTAATTCCCTCTGCTGCCAGTAGATGGGGTGCTAACATTAAAACCTGAGTAGGGAACGCCTGACTGAGAGAAAGTCATGTGTGGTATTATTTAAAGTTCTGAAACATGAGAAAGTAAAAGAGCAAGTATGTGAGCTCTAATATATATATATGTATATACATTTATATGTACATTTATTTGATTTATTTGCAGCTCTAAAATGTGGTCGGTGGTCCTCAGCATTTACTGTTTTCTGTACAGATCTGAGCAGGAGCCGCTCTCGTCTAATGGGAATCAGTTTCTTCTGATTCTCTACTAAAAAACAATCCTCAAAGCCGGATCTGAGCCAAACACTCCATCACGACCGCACTGAATCATGGCGGCTGAGCGACTTGGCAGCGGTGAGGTCCCAGGGCAGACCCCCCCCCCGCTCGGAGGGTGTGGAGCCCTTCTGGTTCTGCTCAGGTCTGATTGGGTCTACCTCGTGTGTGCGCGCCGCTTTTCCCCATAAACCCTAATCGTGCACAAAAGGCTAATCCTGGTCCCGGCTCGCTATCTGAAAGTGTGTCCCCGAGCGCTGCACTGCGGTCGCCCGCGGCTCCTGACGCGTCGCCCCCGAGGTTCTGATTTAAGGACCCGTCGAATGCGGAGAGCTATTTCCCTCCGGGGCCAATAAATAAATCTCCACCTTCAGATATTCAACGACCAGGGACAGCAGCCGCCGCGAGAAGCCAAGTCCAGCGGTATTTCTCGATGACGCGTCATTCTTTTCAACATTATTGGATCCAAATCTCGGTCTAATCGCTCTTTGACGTGTCGAGGGCGTGAACAGAGGTCATGCACTTCTGAGTTCACGACATCGTCACGGAAACAGCCTTTTCAGCGTCACGACGATCCCGAACCTGGTCCTCAAAGCTCTTCTGTGTGCACGGTTTGAACAACACAACATCAAAGTCCGTTTGTTTAGGTTTGCCCTTTTTACTCCCGCCCAAACTACAATGCTGCGCTGTGATTGGACCAGAGCCTGACCAGAAGATTCTCAGGAGTTTGTGACACAAACATCACCAGAATCCATCGTGAGCAGGTTACAAAGGCCAAAGGTCAGACCTAATTATTGGGTTTTCTGAAAGTTCT
>BJKM01001348.1:0-53329 GCA_015082035.1 Chaenogobius annularis | reverse complement strand
ACACGGAACTCATGACTGACATTGAATTCATGAGGGACACTGAATTCATGACGGACACTGAATTCATGACTGACGACTGACACTGAATTAATGAATGACCCTGAATTCTTGACTGACCCGGAATTCATGACTGACACTGAATTAATGAATGACCCTGAATTCATGACTGACACTGAACTGACATTGAGGGACACTGAATTCATGAGGGACACTGAATTCATGACTGACACTGAATTCATGCTTGTTGTTGAGCCGGTGCCGATCAGACTTTCTGTTTCCTTTCAGAATGAAGAACAAACTTTGGTACTTCGAGTTTGCCACGTCTGAGAGCATCTCCGCATCCTGCAAGAAACTGAAAGAGTGCCTCACTATAGTGGTGATTAACATTTATACTCTCTATGTAAATCGTTTAAATCCCCACTAGTCCGTTCGGCCCCTAAAAGTGAACACACAAATGAAATACAAAAGGGTTTAAAACGTGCGACGTGGAGAGCGGCGGTTTATTTATTTTAAAACCTGGATATGACACATTCTGCATCTCATTTTACATCAGCGCAAACGTACAGATCATTAGAACAATATAACAGCACAAAATCACAGCCGCAGTTTTGAAAAAAAAAACAAAAATTTCATCCAAAGGAAATTTAAAAAAAGAACAGTGGAACATTTCTTCGCTTCACTTTTTAACATCCTTTTAAACTGGTTTAAACAATTCTTCATTTCCACAAAGTGACTCCCCACATTAAAATACACATAGATTTAAGGTTCTTCTCACCTGTGGTTGGTGTAGTTCTGATTTTCTTGAGGTATTGCCAATAAATGCTGATTTATTCATAATTTCACCAAACAGACGGAATTTAATTGAACCATTTTCCATTCCATTTCCAAACTTCTGAACCAGAAAAGACACCAAAACCATCGCCATTGCCAAATCCAAAGAACAAGACAATAGTTTACATCTAAATTGTGTGATATGGTAATTCTTTAGAGTATGGTGCGGTGAGGAGTCTTTATCAACATAAAAAAGTGTGTTGCGATTCAATATTTATGGATACTCTTCTTCTTCTTCTTCTTCTTCTTCTTCTTCTTCTTCTTCTTCTTCTTCTTCTTCTTCTTCTTCTTTCTTCTTTCTTCTTCTTCTTCTTCTTCTTCTTCTTCTTCTTCTTCTTCTTCTTCTTCTTCTTCTTCTTCTTCTTCTTCTTCTTCTTCTTCTTCTTCTTCTTCTTCTTCTTCTTCTTCTTCTTCTTCTGTACTATCGATGGCGTTTGGCAGCCAATTGAAAAGGTGCATTTACCGCCACCTACTGCAGTTGTACGTCTAACTTCTTCTACTTCTTTGGTGCTTTATAGCGGTTGGTATCCATGAAGTGTTGCATCACCACCACCTACTGTAGTTGTACGTCTTCAAAGCATGTGTTTTACGCTGGCTATACCTTAAAAAAAAAAAAAAAAAAAAAAAAAAAAGGAAAGAGAGGAAAAGAAAGAGAGAAAGAGGATACTAGAAAGTCAATTTGTGATAAGATTTCAAATGTTTTGGTTTGTGATGCCCTTAATATACTTTTGTCATTTATCGAATCATGCAATCTCTGTATTTTAAGAAGAAGTTTGCCAAGGATTAACGGCTGTACTTAACTCGTCGGTGGTGTAGTGGTTGTCAAATGTCTCTACCCTTTTAGTCCAGGTCATGCACATAGAGTTAAAAAAAGTTGTTTTATACTTTGTTTTCGAACATGTAAATATGTTTGTTTATGCGTAAAATAGTTCTTTGACAGGAAGTCGTTTTTTTAAAGTTAATGTAGTCGTTGAAGGTTTATGAGATTTTAAATTTGTGGTTATTTTTTTTTTATGTTACTTTTTGTTTGATTTTTTGTGTTATCTATAATATTATTTTTATCAGTTGTTGATTTTATTTTGTCTTGTGTGTTGTTCTTGGTTTTGTGTTTTTATTTTTAGTATTTTGTTGTTCATATTAGTTTTACATATTACAGTCATTAGTTAACATTTTTATTCTAATATGCTTAATGTTTTGATATCATTTTTTAAATCTGTAATATCTTGTATTTCTCCCGTACTATGTTATAAGATTACTTTATTTGCACTCTTTTTGAAAAGATAATAACTTTTTATTTCTTTGCTAATTTTTGCTGATTATTTACTTTTAGTTTTTATTATTTTTTCTCTTTTCCAAAAATCAAGAAACACTGTAAATTAGAAAGCTGTGATTTGTTAAGTGACACTTCACAGGTATTTAGGCAGGATCCCCCCCGGTGAATCAATGTTCGCTGCAGTTTTGTGAAGCCCATCCCTGGTAAAAGATAGGTGTGACAAGGTGACAACAATTGATACACAGATCACATGGTACAAAATCATCACGACGTTCATTTCACGGTACAGTATTTATTGCGATATGTTGAATAGACTAACGGAAGTGGAGAAATTATTCATATCCCTTTTGGAATTCCTTGACAAGTGAATCATTACAATCATAATCCAAATAATTAAGATATAAAAACGTGAGTCATTAGTCATTTCTTCATGTTGTCTGCGCTGAAATGGAGCAAAGGATCCTGGTCTATGTAGTGTAGTTCAACAATGCATTCTGTTACAGCTCTATTGAATGTAGGGATGGGCGATATTGACGACAAAAATAGATATGTTTTTTGTACTTTATCTGGATAACAATATTCCGATATTTTAACAATGCATCAAGAATGTCTTTGGTCGAGGTTCAATTATTGCATACAAGTGAAAGGACCATAAAATTAAACACAAATTGTGCATAAATATCACTTTATACTCTTGTTTTTGAGATTGTAATAGATGATATACTCGATTTTCTCATTTTCAGTCTCCAAAACAACAATACACAGCGATCTTACACCATTTTCACCTGTCACTGGGTCAAACTTGGCCTTGAATCCGGACGGGTTTTTCACCATCATGAGTGCGTCCGTCACATGACCACGCAGCCCTCTTCCCGTCTGCTGGCTCACATGTTTTGGTTTTTGTGCCAAATCATTTTACACCGTCAGCTCCGCTCTTCCCCCGCATAGGCAAAACAACTGCAGCTTAGTCTGGGCTCTCCTCATCTCAAGCTAAGACAAAACACGACAGTTTCTTCGTTCGGTCTGACCTCTTTCAAATTTAGGTCACAAAATATTGACATTTGGATACAGAATTCACTCATTATTTTGTCCTTTATTGTCAAGTCAATAATGAACAAAATAACACTTTCGCAGATAGTCTCGTATAAGACCGTCTAAGATTTTTGAAGAAACTACTATTAGGCCGGTCACAATGGCACATTTACAAGTACGAAATATTGCTACAGAAAATATTACAATAAACGGTAATATTGAAACCTTAAATGAGGATGTTCAAAATCGGTAAAAACATGAACTGCAATAAAAAGCAGAATTAAATACTTAAATAGTTAATACTAGATCATATACTGTTACTTATTCAACTATCTACAGCTCAGATATTATAATATATATTATTCTTTACAATTACATAGAAAATGTTTAAACACAGTTAATACTGAGCCCCCAAAAATATTGTTCCAGCTCTCATTTATTGAACGATAACTAGATAATTATCGTGACTGAGTAATTATCGTGACAAGCCGAACTTCTAAAAACAACAACAAACAAATTAAAATCAATATATATGTATATATAAAAAGATAAAATCATATTATAATACTGTATTCTAAAAATGTTGTTTATCGTAAACCACAGTATTAATCTATAAAGGCTTAGTAAACAAGTTTGACTTCCTGTTCAAAATGGCAGAACTGATAAGCTCCGCCTCTTCATAGTGACATGTCATCGTTGTAAGCAGTGACTTTTCATTCACCTGTTTTTACTGTTGAAAAATGATTTGGTGCCATTTTGTAACCCCACACGTGCCACCCAAATCTGAATATTTTGAATAATCACAAGTAAACTACAAAGCAGTGGGCGGGGATAGGGGGTAGGTGAAAACAGAAAGTTTCAGAGTGCGCAAGTCTCAGTTGCAGGACAACACAGGATTAACTCAAACATGCAGGAATCAATCACAAAAAAACCTTGAGCAAATTAGTGGCGAGGGAAGTTCATAAATACAAACACATACAAAATTCGGACCCTGTAAAGAAAATGCTTCATTTGTCATTAACTTACAAGTTGTAAAATTTATTTTTTCTGACACTGAAGGTAAAATTTAAAGATCAATTGGAAATGCAGCCTGCAGCCTGATCCACACAGCAGGCATATGTGCTACCTTCTCTGCCACAAGCGCTGTGCATGACAAGCTCTTTTCATTCTGTTTTATTGTCATATAAAAATGGGGCATTTTATGTGCACATATTTGGGACATACATTTCAAAAATAGACAGGTTTAAAATGTCATTTTTAACATTTTGCTGACATATTAGATACATACGTTATTTGAGTGAACTAGATGTGACCATTGGCGTTCGCTTCATTTTTCGGAGTGAAAACTAAACTAATAAAATCAGGCTTGGAATTAGACATGAACAAATCCGTCAAAATCTTCTAAATCCCCAAATTATAAAGTTTGGTGTGTGCAGGTGCTACGTCAAGATTTAGCATTTGGAGAAAGCAACCTTTAAAGTTACAATGTCCCATATAGTGCTCTCTTTAAAACACTGACACACGTAGCTAATAATGCTGGAACGCGTGATCAAATTTCAGTCCCAGTTATGAGATATTTTGATTAGCGACTTGTTAATCCACTTTACTGACAGCACACACATGTCGCCGGCACTTCCTGTTTGACTAAAACCATTACAATTCCCTAAATGCAAAATGGAATGAGAAGTGCACAGTCACAGAGCCCGATGGTGTGTGTGTGTGTGTGTGTGTGTGTTTTTTCTTCTTTTTCTTCTTTTGAGTCAGACAGCACCGAGGGGAGCAGCAGACACAGTTTACATAACCAGTCTAGAACCGGAGCCAGACAAGACAAGACCGCTCCAATTCATGTGATTCACCGAGAGACAGAGGCACAATCAATGACGTCTGCGGCACTAAACACTTCGCAGCGAGCGGCGCGGGGCTGCTTTTGGACTCAGCCATGTCGATATTTAGGAAAGTGTGAGGCGGAAAATAGGGGGCGTTGAAAAGGGCATCAGATAGGGCAGCGTGAAGAATAATCGCAATTCAAATCAAAGAGTGATTGGAATTGCCGCTGCTTGATATTTGCGACCGCTTTTGCCGCCACAATGACTTTGTTTTCAGCTAATAGTACATTGACAGTCTCATACTAGTTGATACAGAGCAAAACATTCAAAAACTATTCAGGAAAGGTTAAAAAAAAATGCCGGATTTATATGATTTGTTTCAGTTTAGTTCAATGTATACAGTTCAAATACGTTTTTTTACTAGTTATATTATTTTGACAATCCTGAATTCTATGCAATTCTATAAACAGAATGGAAAACATATGATATATAATTGTGGCATTTGAACGCCTGCTCTGATTGGTCAGAGCTCAGAGAATATGCCTATTGTCGTTTCAATAGTTAAATTCAACTGATCTAAAATGCTACGAGAATTGCATTAAAACTGTTTCCCCCCAAAGAGTATATGTAAACGCAGCACGTTGTGACTTTCTGCATCCAATGATTAAGTATTTTATGTTTTGTCAACCAGGAAATAAGAGCTGAAAGTAGCGCTCTGATTGGCTGTGCTTGGGGCGGTCCGCACAAGTTTAACTTTGTTCTAAAGCCGAGCCCGTGCCTTCTGGAAATTAACAACGTGCCAAAGGGTTTTGAGAGCTATGAACTAGTTGGACCAGTATCGTGCAGTGACTTTTATGGATGGGCCAGAAGACTTTGGTTGTTCATCAATATTTAGTGGATAACATTTGCACGCAAAAGTGAATGACATGCAAAAGTGACTTTCAGACCCCAACACCTATCCTACTGAGCTAAACTGTCATACCTGTAAACACTGCTGAATGGACTAAATAGGCTCAATTCACCGATCACTTCATTACACAAATAAGCGCTCTATGATAATAAATTACTGACTGTATTTCTAACGTAAAACGTGAACAGAGCCTTAGCTACAAACAAAGACTTGTCTCTAAATTATAGTTTTTAAGTCGGTGGTTGAAACTTGCCGCTGCTGTTGCTTCACTTCTCCTCTGCACATGCTCAGTTAGGGTAAAACCTGCAAACATCCTTGATTCCCACAGGTTTATTCAGTGTGGTTTGAGCATAGATCCGTGTGTTTGAGGCTGTGTGGTCCTCAGAGCGCTTCTTCTCTCAAAGTAGCTGCTCTCCGCTCTGGTTCTAAAAGCTCATGTTCGAGTGCGGAGCATGAACAGGCCTCTGGACACGGTCGCAGACTTAGCCGCTGCGGCAAAATAAGAATCATGCTTCCCGCGCAGTACTGCTTCAGCAGCAGAAGTGAGGGGAAAAAAGGCTTATTTGGATATATTTCGGAACAATTTGAATATAGTTGTAACACACGGTCATTTTAGATTTTATTGGTCAATCACTGCTTGCCTTGATTGCCCTGACCGCACGCCACTGAGTTAGACAAAATTGCCTTGTTCAACTTCTGTTGGAACCCCAGTTTTTAGTAACTGCATTCAGTTTCAGAATCAGAATACATAGCAGTATTCATGCCATTAGAGACAAAAATATAAATCACAGCTTTTATGGTGAATGCATAGTGATAAATACAAGCAGAACAAAACTGTACAAAATACATTTGAACACAGGTATTCGGAATTCTGTAACCAAACAAACTTTCAAAACAGTTTCCCCAACACTTTTGTTTATTATTGTGCACATTTTTGGCCATGTAACACACTTTGAAATTCAACTTTCCACCGCAGCTTGTTTGTTAATTCACACTATTTTCCCATATAAATGTTCCTGCTGTCCGCTTAACTTTCAAAGCTTGTTTTTCTAAAGTAGAGGAATCAATAGCCACTCAAAAGCAACACAAAAGTCGACAACCAACCCGCACTTCAACAAGCAATATCTTTCCTCTTTATGTTGCGCTTTTATGCCCTTTGAAGGAAAACACTTTTGATAACGCACACAGACATTTACATGGGATTAGTATATTGTCTTTGCCGCTGGTTCGGTCCCCTTCTTCCTGGTAAATGCGTCCTTGTTTGCTCGCTCAGCTGTTCTTTGTCGAGCGTCTAGACTCCTGTGACGTTTCGGCTCTGTAATGCATATATGTTAATGCATGTATGTAAATGAATGCACCGTGAGAGGTCAAGGTCTTGTTTTATTGTGCCATCTCTCTGCACGTCATCTGCATACGCGCACCAGCGTTTAGCCACGTCCCTCTCACACTCACATGTTGTCCCATTAATTAGTCTGGAGTGTCTCGCGGCGTGCATAAATCCATACTAACAGCGATAAATAAGGCCAATGACTGTCTGCGTCTCGGATCCGAACAAGCCCGTGTAGTGTTTCTGTGTTATTTTCCAGCAATTAGCCCAAGCTGGGTCTCTCCAGACTAAATTTGGGGATTGTAATGGTTTTAAATGGCAGCGTCGTGGTTGCTCGGTTAATTAGTCTGGGCCAAACTGTGATTGTCTAGACCTTTAAGTGAGGGGCATTCACATCTGAAGAAGGATGAAGCTTTTGTTGGTTTAGTAAAAATGTAAAAAAAAAAAATTGGTCAAAAGCCAATTCTTATACTTAATTTGTTACTTTACCAATTGAAACTTTTGCTGGTTTACTAAAAATGCTGATGAAAACAGTCAAAAGCCAGTTTTTAAACATGTTTTTTTACCTAATTTGTTACTTTACCATGCTTTTGTTGGTTTTGTGCACTAATAAACTATCTTTTATATTATCACTGTTAGCGTGTGTAATGATGCTATTACGTAATGCATTCAAATGACTCTTTTCCATTTTGGTACAGCTGTATTTTTTGCTAGTTGGACAAATGGACCGGTTGGAAATATATTTGTAAAATTAGCATGTATGCAAGTGCACCTGCCTATCATAACAGAATACATAAGCAAACAGTGCTATTAATATTCACACGTCCTTATGCAAATAGAGCTAATGGAGAGTGTTTGCATACGGACACAGACTGTGCATCTGCGACATCGCCCTGCTGCAGTCTAGAGGTCAGAGGTGAGAGGTCAGGGCTCAGAGCTGGAGCCGAGGGGGCGGGGCGAGAGATCAGAGAAAGAGAGAGACGTGGGGGGGGTGTTTTTGTTTTGGTTTGAGACAAAAAATGACACTTTGTTACGAGTATATAGGTAAAAAAAAAAAGAGAAGAAAATAAATTCTCCCTACCTTTTTTTGTCCTGCTTCATGGTTGAAATATGTAGTCAAATAAATAAGACAGACAGACTATGCACTTTGTTCTGTTGAAGTTCTTGTTACATAAACATTTTATTTTTAAGATACTACTACTTTTTTAACCTATGGAATAAGTACTCCAAATTTGCAGTGCTTGATAAGTAATCATTATCATTGGCAGCAGATACCTACTGTTTCTTTTACTAAAACTACTGTATCCTTACTAAAACAACACAACCTTACTAAAGCTGTCACGATGATTACTATATGAATGAATTGTATTTTTTGGGGTGGGTTCAATACTTGAACAATTAGTTGTTTTTTTAGTAGTATGTTCAGATTTGACCTGCAGAGGGTTGAATAAGTAACTTCTATGACAACCTAAGTGCTTAATTCTTCTATTTATTTTTAAATTTCTTGCAGCTCATTGATATTGTACATTTAGAAAATAACCTTTATTGTGTCAGTGTGGCATAAAAAAGACTATTATTGTATATAATAATAGTAATAATAATAATAATAATAATAATAATAATAATAATAATAATTGTATATAAATATTATTGTTAATTCAGAAAATTGCTGTCATAATATATCCTTACTCTGGAGTACTACTCTTTCTTGATTGACAGTTGTAGATTTTAGTCTACAAATATTACCAATGGTACTATCACTGCTACTACTTTACTTCATCTTTCTATTGCTACATTTGCCAGTATTTATTTATGCTACGAGCAGACAGTATTTCAAATATTAGCATTTGTGTATGTTTTTACTTGAACAAAGAACCGTGCAGCTCTATATACGATACCCAGAATGCTATGCTTTGCGACTGTCACTCTGCTGGTTTGGGTAAGGTCTAGACTTGGCCCCTCCCCCCCAGACGTAGCCGTGACCGTGGGTTTGACCTCAGCACATTAGACCTATGTGCGCGTCTCCCTGGTTCACAGGAAACAGCTGCGACCAGAGAATTAGCATGAGCAAATGCAATTTTACCCTTACATATATGAGCAAACAAACCGATGGTATATACCACACCAACACCACTGCAGACGGAGCAAAGGGGGCAGCGTGTCTAGACCAAAACATGAGCTGGAAATATGACTTGAAATAAAAATTATTACGACGAAGAAAGAAAACTCAAATTTAAAGGAACGAGAGGGCACCCTTGACTGTGACCCCTTGTTTTCAAAGTCAGGCATTTGATTAAAATATCTTACCAGACTTTTCTTTACTAATATGAGGTTGAAAAGTTATTTATATGTGGTTCTGAGTGTCCATAGGTTGATTTAATTGAAAAAGTTAAGATTGTATACATTTTAGTAGTGTGATTTTAGCTCATATTATTATCTTTGCAGTATTTTGTATTATTCATAATAATTATCTTTTGTCAAGTGAATAATCTTTGCTCAGTTAGGGGAAATTATTTTAAGTCTAATTGGGGTTTATTGCAGGCACTGGGAGAACATGCAAACTGCACACAATAGAGAAACTTGTTTCCTTCTGGCAAAAGAGCTAACCATTCTGCCACAGTGCTCTCACCCTACAAAAATGCCCTGTGTTGTCATCTACCAGTGGGCAAATCATGCAGTATTGACACCAGCATTTGAATACACTTTTTGGCACTGTAATTTCAATTTCACATTAAAACAAATATGTTCCACCCTTAATGTATAAAAAGTCAAAGTCTGTCAATAACTAACTTTATTATAATTTATAAAAACTTAACAGAGACAAAGCTTAAATCAATGTTAGTTTAGACTGAATAAGGAAAACCATAAATCAAAGTCATCCTTTTTTCGTTTTCTTACATTCCCGTCAATTTAGTTAGTTGTGACCAATCATTGCGTTACTACTTTTGCGATATATTGTGCAGCCCTAATTTTAACATAAAATCAAATAAATGATCACATATTTGACTTCACAATTTTTGATTTATTTTATTTGGTGAACTATAGCTTCTCAAGAGATGTAACTTTGTCCAAGCACAAGTGAAACAAATATCACAAGATCATTCTCCTCATGTGCGCATAATCTTGTTGCAATTTAATCTTGTGAGATCTTGAGACACGAGATGTTGTCCCATTCCTAATCAATAAAGTCAATATGTTAAAGAATAAGGAATTTGAACAAGGGATGCCACGATATCAAATATTAGTGTTACGATTATTGTAAAAAATATATCAAGATTTAACAATTATTTATGACTATTGAGACTGTGACACCAATCAACAGTGATATCTATAATTTTCTTTTATTCTCGTTGTCTAACATGTTACTATTCCACAAGTTTGTGACCGGTTTTACAAAATTGAAAGACAAAATAAAGTAAAATTTGACAAAAACAGGATTTATCGATCAACCGGAATATCTTGACAGTCTTAGTCTGACCAAACACACTTCTAAACAGTTACTTGCTCTGTGCATTTTTTTTCCCCATGGCATCTATAAATGAAGCCACTTGCACTTCCTTATTTGGTCCGTCCTAGGTTGCAACTTGTTCTTCTCTGCCGGTCTCTATCAGCTGTTTTTAGACCAAACAGAGCTGATTTCGGCGCAGAGTTCCGCGGCTCGAACGCAGCGGTCCTCGGTGAAATGTAGGAATGCGCAGTGAGATGCCCAGACGCTCGCTAATGTTCCAGGTATTCCACTTGTTTTTCCTCTGAACCACACAGCCTGCCGTGTCTGAACTCACCGTGAACTTTACCGACGGTTTTAACAGATACATATGTTTTGGCACGGCAATTGCGACTATTACCACCTAACGAATACTATGAGAATGCCAAAGAATACCACTACTACTGCAATTGTTTTTACCACGACTAATAAGGATACTTCTACTTTAATACTGCTACTACTAGTGTTGTCACAATAGTGAAATTTCAATACCACAAGGATAATAAAAATGCTTTCTTTTTAGGCAATAAAAGTAAAGGTCCAATTTTGGCTTGTTTATGTTGATTTTTTTAGTGTCAATACTTCAAATTAGTATCTGGTTTCAACACTAGCTTTAGCATCGATTAGTATCCGATTTTCGTTTTACTTTTGACAAATCTAGCTACTAATTATAGGGTTAAGGTATTAATTAAGCAGTTAAGGTTGACAAATTCTTAATAAACTATTTGATAATAATGGATTACATCTTTGTTGATGCTTTATTAAGGCTTAAAAATTTTTTTCGTTATTATTAAGTGTTACAAAGTACATTATGCAAAGCTAGTTCATAAATCAGTCACAAGTCACTCACTGTACTTCCAAAGATTATATAATTATTTTGCCAAGGGGAGCAATGGCTTTATTCAAATCTAAAACTGTTTTTCTTTCATTTGGTCCCAGACAGTAACAAAAATACAGACATTATATAATTAGAAGCAATTGGCACAGTATTATGTCATCTAGAAGTCTGGTTCAAACCAAAGCTAATTTAACCTCTTGTGCTCTAGTGAGTGCGCTATGACAGAGTGGTTATCCTGTCTCCTCTTCTCAGTAAGGAGGTTGTGGGTTAGACTCCTGATGGGGGCGAGCGGAGTGTGCATGTCCGCCTTATGTGTGTGTCATGGTATTTGTGAGAGGGATATATTGGTGTATTAAGTAGGCACATTTTTGACGAAAACATTGGAACTAATTTTGGAACTACCGTAGCATGACAATGCATAATGCCCCTTCAATTATCTTTGTTTGAGCAGACTAGTGTCCAGGCTAAATGGTTTTCATAGTTTTTTACGGCTTTGCTAAAACAGAGCTGAACACTAAAATATGTAGAGCGTCCCAAATGCACCGTCTGCTGACTCCGTCTCGAGGCCGAATCAAGCCTTTATCTCACAGCAGTCTGTGCACATGGCAACGGACCATAACAAATATTAAAACTAGTCTATTTTAGTTAAGGAAGAAGGACTGATAAAGTTCTACTAAATCCAAAACAGTACATTTTGACTGTTTTGACTTTATTTTTATTACCGTCAACTTAAGGTCGGCATTTTTCTATTCAAGTTTTGGTTTTGCTCGTTAAGCTTGGTTCAACTAACTCGAGTTACATCCTCAAAAATGCAAAATGAATAGAATAGAATTGTGTAAATGTAAATACACTTGAATACTTTTATTTTTAAGTCACAATTAGGGCCTCAACAAATGATCATTTTAGTAGTGGACTAGTCAAACTATTTTTTCTATTGTACATTGAGACATTTTAAATACATTACCAACCAATTAAAGGTTGAAATATGGTGACTTCAGGCTTCTAGATGAAGAATATTTACGTGTATTATTGAGGATTGTTTATTTTTTGACATTTTGGTTTAGTAATGTCGCTGTGTATAACAATTATGCTGATCAAAATTTGATTAGAGATTTTATTTTTATTTTTTTATAGTTGATTGTTAGGTTAATCAATGAAGCCCTGTTATAGTTCTCTTTCTCATGGATGGTTCAATGTGGATTTTAGTTTTTTAACCCCAGCTGATATGAATATCCGATATTTATCTTGCAGTTGTGGCCAATAACCAACATTTGCCGATATCAATATTTTTAAAATGTATGTCAAAGCCCTCAATTTGCCCTGAAGTTGTTGGTAAATTCAAAAAGGACTTAATTAGTTAAGTTTATTTATCATTTGTAGTTAAAAAACATTGCAAAACATGTCCACAAAGCTTACTGTGTTTTGACATCAACCTGCCAAGGGCCTGAAAATGAAAAATAGCCACGTTGGCCATAATCTTTACATATTTACATGCATCATGTTCATTATTATGTATTGTTCCTTTTCAAATAAATAAAATAAGATAATCTCAGATTACATTGGGATACCTTACAAATGTCTATTTTATTGTCTATGGCTCTCTAAATCGGTAGCCATTTAACCACAAATATAGGGGGCGCTCCACAATGAAAAATAAAAGAATAACCGCTGAACAAACAGACTTCGGATTAAAATGAATGTGTAATCTCATCTGAAGTAGTGTAGAGACTTGGGCAGCCATTGACTACATAAAATGAATACCCCATTGAATAAAAACCCAATGTTCAGCATTGGCACGCAAACCCATTATTCTTCCCTCCTCCTCAACAAAGATTTCTCAGTCGCCGGTGTGAATTTGACATCTGATATCCCCCTCTCCGATAAGGCCAATGTTGTGGCTGTTTGTTGACACCTGACTTTTGTCGACACATTTTTGGCCCCCGCTACTCGCCGTATTGTCACACAAACTCCTCCACACCTTGTTTTAGTGCCAGCTTCCCGGGGCACGGTGCCAGCTTCCCAGCCGCTCTGCCATTCATCCAGGGTTCAACCACCTCCACAGCTGCACACACTTACCAGCTCCGAAGTCTGCGGGCTCCCCTCTTTTGTTAATGAAATCATTGTTTTGAAGGACCCTTATTGGCCTGCAGCGGGAGTGTTGTTGACAAAATAAGGCTTTACAAAAGTTAGATTGAGTCCTTTATTTAGTAGATATTATTTCTTTGCCAAGAATGTTTCACAGTATGACAGTAAACGATCGGGCCAACTTAAAAGTCTCATTTATGTATGAAACTTGATGTGGAATTCTAACTATAAGAAGAAAAAAAATCTGAAAAATCAGAAAAGTGTACGTACATTGTCTTCTGTCTCTTTTCTGAAAGCCCAGACTCACAACGTTCAGTGTTTGTGGACCAGGCTGCACATTTCCTCGTCAAGTTGTCTTTTTATAGCTCACTAACTTAACGTTGAAAGTCGCATACGCACGCTTTATAAATAAGACCTCAGATCTGTGGAGAGGTGACCCTGCTAAGAAAGTATGGTTTCAAGGAGTTTTTGAGAAGTTCAAAGGAAAAATGGAAGATATACTATATAAATTGAATGTCATACTGTGCAAAATTGTGGTCAAAGTAATAACATAGATAGTATGTGTACCCTCCACCTGAAAAGTTTCATAGTGCACCTTTAAATTTAGGTGTGGCTTCAACATACCTTGGTGACAGAACCCACCAACTAAACTTAAAGAGGCTGTAAATTTATTTATTTTAATGTAGTTGAACTAAATGTGTTTTTCTCCAGTACAGATATGTTGTAAAAGCAGCTCTTAGGGTCAAAATAAAACCGCTGAGTGTGTTCTGCATCTAATCATAGAGCGCTTTATTGACCGCAAAGCAGGAAGTGCGCTGTTAGCATGCTAGTTGTTGTTAGTGGTGAATAATTAGGATGCTTGGAATTTGTGAGAAAGTGAACAATGTCTTTTGTTCTCTTTTTACATTTAAAGAAAGTAAACATCAGGTAGAGCAGCTTTAAGTTGTTTATTTGGTTTTGCTTTTGATAATATAATGCATTAGTGATATTACAGGTGGGTGACTATTAGGGATGGGACACGATCTCATGAGATTTAATTGCCACAGGAGCGTGCGGACATGTGGAAAATGATCTTGTGAGATTTACTTACCATGTGTTTACATTTAGCTCAGAAATTAAAACGGGTTAAAGCTGCTGCTTGTACTTCTTGAGAAGCTGTAGTTTTAAAAAAAAAAAAGAAAAAAAGAAAAAAAGCAGTGCTACAATGACAGCAAAAAGATTTATTTATTTCAGTGGAATTAATATATTATAAAATCTTGTCTTGTCTTGTGGAAATTGTAACTTGTCCTACCACATTTTAAGTTATGAATACAAGATAATATACAATAGGAGATAATATATATATTTGTCTATAGTCTATAGAAAAACTGATGGAGCTACTTGAGTGCAGAACAAAGACATTTATGGGCAAGTCCTGTCAACATTGCCCACCCTTATTTATGACATGATCAGTCGTTACACTAGCAGTGGGTAGTTAAAACTGGCATCAGCATTTGGAAGCATTTTAGCCGTACTGCCAATCAAATAGCCGCAGAAATAGCTCATGTGTTTTGTTTTTTTCTTGAACCGTCTAAATAAAAACGATTAATTATTTTTCTGCAGTAGCTCACATTCCCACTGGCTTTCTCCTTTTGATTGCAGCATCTTGGTGCGGTTGCATGGCTGAATTGTTTGGGTTTGTGGCGACGCTTGTTTAGTCTGAAGCCAGTTCTCTCACGCTCTCACTCTCCATAACAGCGATACAGAGAGGAACACAGGGAGCAGGGCAAGTCTGTGCACGCCGACAACTGGCAACAGCCCCAACCATTGAAAACCAGGTGCATCCTCCGCCAGCTATTGTTTACAGTGTCTGACAATAAAGGCAGAGGTAGAAACGTAAAAGGGTTCTGGGTGTTTTTGGAAAAATACTCATTTACGTTGGGTTGCAATGATTAATCGACTTTAAAAAAAGTAATTGGAGTCGTATTTTTATATTCCCAATAGCCATCTGGACTCTAAAACACATACGGAAAACGAAATATAAAAATTATTTTTTTAAATTGTTAATAATAACAATTTGTGCCTTTCATCAATAATACACTTTGTTTGTTAAAAAATATATAGCCTTCCGTCAGCATATTTCAAACTTTGACGGTTGATTATAATGTAGTAGAAATAATAGTTTGACCGGTCGACTAATATTATCATTAGTTGCAGTCATACTTTAGTGAATTTGAAATGTATTTATCGACGCTTCCAGTGTTTGCAAACAGAACACACGCATTCTGAAAGCTGGTACAGCGATACTTTAGGTACAACATTGGGACAGTTAGCGTTAGCCTCCAAACATCACGAACTATGTCAAACTAAGGCTGTTTTGGTGACTGAAACACTCGACCACACGTGAGTAACACCAGAGCCCTGTTTGAAAGCATGACCATGTTTAGAACCCTGTGCATAGATTGTTAACTTTATCGATCAGGGCTGCAATTAGCATACATGCTAACCACTACATAATAAAAATGTCTTAGCTCTTACATTATGCTGGACAATAATGCACCAGAGATTTGACAGTGACATTTCGGTTTTAAGACATCAAACACCGTCAAAATGTGTGTTTTCATTTAGCTACCTCATTAAAATGAATGGTTTAGAATGTTTATATCAGTAACACGCTCACTCCATACAGGGCATAATATTTTACTGTCCAAAGTGCTGTTCAAAGTTCTCAATAAGATAATTTATGAGAAAAACAAAAACTTTTAAGAAGCATAACTAAAGCCGTGAAAGAATGTTATCTAATATATTTTTTTAAGCTCATTTCTGTTCTGTAGATGACAAAGTATCTTGTCTAAAATTCTATACAACGTGCATACCTTGTAGTTAACACTTCTACAAACCTTGCTATCCACGACCTGTTTTCCAGTAAGAACAATGACAACAACATTACCGTCGCCGGTGTAATTCCTCGTCTTTTGTCTGTTCTTCTGTAAACTGTACGCTGCATAATGTGGCTTTGACTTGTGCGTGAACCCTGTCTCATTCAACAGCACTGAGTCATACTGTTGTGTCTACTGCTGCGTCGGGACCAGCTCCACCGGTTTACTCACACTTAGCCTCCACCACCAGGTCTGAACACGAGCCGCTCATTTGCGTGTAGGCCCTGGACACCTGCAGGGTCTCGATCCTGGAAGATTCGGGGTAAACAAATGTCAGTTTGTTGTCAATATTGTGGGGTATAAGTAGACGTTTTTGCAGGGCCGTGGGGAGATTTCTGGAGGCCCTGTGCAAGATGGTTCTTTGGGGTCCTGAATGGTGGTTGATATTGACAAAAAATAATGTTTAAATATATACTGTTTAAATCAGTATATATCAAAATTTAGATAATAATGTGAACGTTTTTTGAACCAAGATATGCAAAATGTTAATATCCTTTATCTTAAAAAATACAGCAAAAAGTGCTGATTAAAAATAAAAAATAGGTGATATTTATGCACTTTTGTGACGAATTTAACTGGCACTGCAAAAAAAGGTCAAAGTATACTTTTTTCGTCAATATCACCATGTGCTTGTAAGTATCGCTTTGACTGTGACAACTTTCATGACCGACCCAAATTATGTTATTTGGGGGGATTATTATGTCACAACTCCCCCTGCTGGCACTAACTAAAATTCGTTTGCATCACCAGTCTTTCTCTTACCATAATCCAGACACAGACCTTAGATTTGGACTAAACCAGACTCAAATGGGCCTAAACCGAGCCCAGTCCTGTGCTGCGTCTCAGCCTGGAGCACTGCGGGCGTGCACGTGACCTGCGTTGACTCCGTCTGACTGGGGTCTTTTTCATTCAAATCAACCCTGCTCATTAAAACCACAGCCTCGGGACATGTCTCTGAAACCAGGACTAGACCGGGACTAGACATGGATCCTAATGAACTGGGATTTTCATATGCATCAGACAGGAAGAGCCAACGCACTTCCTCTTATGCTTTGTTCACTTGTAAATGTAGATAGACTAAGGAGTTACTGGAATGATTGCCAAGAACAAATATAACTCCATATTGCAGTTCAGACAGCGTTTAAACAACTTTTACTGTTAACGTTAGCATTAGCCAATATAAAAAGAGTTTTAGATTATTATAATATTAGATCAGTTAATTGATTTATTAATAAGACACCTAAAAATGTTGCATATTCATCATTTCACCATTTTGATGCTTCGCTAAGAATTACAAATCATCGGTCAATTATCCATAAACCCTATATTAAGCTGTATCTGCTCCTTCATTTAGTCCCTGTGTTTCATTGTAGTCCATTACCTCACTGTTGGCCATTGCCCTTCACGTTATAGACCTCTGCATGCGGTCTCTCCAAAATATCTTCATTACTCAACCGGTCCAACCCACCATTTAAAACTGCTTTTTTCTCTAAATGTCTGACCAATTACTCCCAACAATGAACGGCTTTTATGACATTTTGTTTTATAAGGGACAGTTTGTCATGGACATTTGTGGTCTCTAAATTACGTCGGTTTAAGAAAACATTGTGGTCAAGTAGCCACGGTAACGTAACAAGGAAGCCGCTGGTTGGTTTAACATATAGCGTTTTATTTTTGGCGGTTTTAAATGGTTCTGGTTTTGCAGTTTTCTAATGTGACCACCCTCTCCTCTACATCCCCTGCTTTCGCAACTAATTTCATGTCCTCTTTTCACAACATCCGTAATTCTCGTCCAAAGCATCTCATTCCTTATCCTAACCATCTCCGTGCTGTTCCTCCATTCAAGTCTCCAACAATATAGTTCAAAATATGTTTCGTTTTTCGCAAAATTCCTGACACAACAACCCGTCAGTACATAATGGCGTGTCTAATTGGTCGGTCAGCGTAGTTCGAAGGTCATAGGTTGTTGTCCGCTGGGGTTGAGGTCACATCAGGCTCTGGACTGTGTCATGGTCAGTTAAAAAAAGCGAACTCACCATTAGCATTAGCACTGGCCTTTCACTTACTCACCAATACCCTTAAGGCTCCTTCTCCTTTTGACTTGAAAAACAGAACTAGTTTATTTTAAACTCTTTGCATCAGTTCACATGTTTTGCTCACAACCTAACGCATTCCTAGCGTTCTAATTTATTCAGCGCAATGAGTTTAAAAGCACATTTCACAACCTTTAGAGCCCCGAGCAGAGTTTACCGTCACATTAACATACTAACAGTGCACTTCCTGATTTTACTTTATCACACAAAAATAGTCATGTGGAGCTCCTTTAACTAGACCAAACGTATGAATTGTATTACTGAATGCCTTTAGAATTAGCTTAGCCGGCACCATTCTTTGGCGAGTTCACCAGTTGCACAAAACAAGATAGAAAATTAAAATTAAAACCAGAATTGCTCACTCCATCCGCGTTTCTCGTCCAATGACTCAACAGCGTGCTCAGAAATGGTCCATTGCTGAGTTGGCTGGCCGTAGTTGAGTTTTTCTTATGTAAATCAGGGCCAAATTGGGGTGCCCTCTTGCCCCCTGTCGCACTCCGGTCGGATGCACTGTGGGAACTTTGGGACTCAAAACTCCCACCAACCACGCCAATGCACGGTGAAGATTCAGAATAGTAGGGTCAAATAAAATGGTATGCAAATAAATAATGTAGGATACATATAAACTACTTAAGATATGAACTTAGCCACAAGATTCAAAGAAGCTTCACAGTTTTGAACAAACGTTTAGTTAAGAAAATCTGTTTGCTTCAATTGCACTATACATATGGTTTGCAAAATTTTACATTCTGTTAGTTGTCATCAGCATAATACTCGCCAAAAAGAACAGTTTAAACATAAAATAGAGGCAATAAGTGCAGTTTGTACTAAAAAAAATTAGAATACACAAGTCAGAAACATTTGTACTGGTTTAGTTCACAATACTTTTTTTTCTTTTCATTTTTCGCAAAATTGGTACGTATTTGGTGCCGTTACTTTGAAATATTGAACTGAAACAGCTTATGTAATCAAGTGTGTTGGATAAATCCCCCGCCATCTCAAAAGTGTTTTTTATTTAGTTGCTATAAGTAATACATGTTATTCCAGTACATTCATTCTGTTTCATTGCAGCTTTTCTCGGTTCCCTTTTTCTTTCAACGTCGCAAATATTAGCGTCCCCTTGTGAAGCTAGCTTGAAGCTGTCCCGCTTTTAAAACAAATTCTATGTCACTGTCAGAGCCATTCACTCCTTTCGTCTTTTTGAGTTTCAGTGCAAGGGCAGTGGAGCGTGCTTTGTCCTGGAGGAACTTTCTCACAGAAGGATGCCATAAATAAAAACATTCATGGGAAAAAGGAAGTGGAGTGACTCGGGGTTAGCTAGCAACTAGACATGCGATTGTTTAGCCGAACGAGTGACCTCATCTGATAATTGTTGGGTGTACACAAACTAAAATCAAAGGTCTTTGTTTCTGGCTGGTAGAATTGATTTAACCCAACAAAACAATTTGGGGATGAGGATGAAGTGTGGGGAGAGACATTCAGCAAATTGTTGGCGCTTGGAATCAATCAACTGCTTGGCCATTATGCAGTAGCTTTGTTCTGACGGCATTTACTCTTGTTGGGTTTATTCAAATTATTTAGAACTTAATTATGGATGAATATTTTTGTATTTGCAAGAACTACATCATAATGGTACAGAAAACGTGAATTTAGAGTTTTTGATTTAAAAACCTTTTTTGTCTGTAAATATATCAAATTGTGTACAAATCTCTTTTTCACAGGCCTTTCTTAATCTTAACAATTAGTCAATTAGTCAAGAATAATTGTTAGTTGCGGCCGTATAATGAATAGATAAAACATGTTGTTAAGCTAACATTTTGGTAGCAACACTTTGCGATACAGTGTTTAACCCTTATTTAGAGTTGCCTTGGTCTCTACAGTCTGAATTGTTCAATAGTCCAACATGTTGTTTTGTCTTTAAGAGAGGTTGTTGGTTATGGATGAAAATGTTTATAGATTTTTTTTTAATTAGATGAGCTCGGAGAGATTAGATTGTTGAGGCTTGGACTCAAATTAGCTTTAGCAATTTAAGTCCAATGTTACATCAAATAAATATAACTAGACGCTAATGTTGTTTAGCTAACATTTTGCTAGCTGCACTTAATCTGTATTTAATTTGCCTTTGCCCCAATACAACCTTAATTGACCAATAGTCCAACATGTTGTTTTGTCTCTGTTAGCTTTTTTCTTCTTCAAAATTATAAGATTATTTAAAATATCTATATCAATTTTTTGTTAGCTTTAGCATTTGAAGACCACTGTTACCAAATAAATACCAAAAAACAACAACTTGACAAACCTGACAGCTAATGAATTGATGTAAAGCTAATATTATTTTTTAGCTTGCAACACTTTGTTTATTAACCCTTATTTAAAGCTGCCTCCGCCCAAATACTGTCTGAATTGTCCACTAGTCCAACATGCCGTTTTGTCTCTTGCTAATTACCCGTCTAGAGTGCATGTCTGGAAGTTGTCTGGTCCAAGTTTGCGCTACCCTTTTCCCACGTCTTTTGGCTAGCCCCATCTGTCTGGGACCCCCCCCAAGCCCCCCTTGCCTTTTACGTCCCGTCCCATTCAAGCCTTTTGTACGTGGGGTGGGGGGAGTTTGTTGGGGGTCGCTCAGCTGTTCCTGTCCATGGGAATTTGCCTAAAAGTCTCCTCCAACACTTGGCCACATTCAGATTTAGAGTGCGCCTGGACCAGGACACACCAACTGCATTCGGACATGTAGACTTAATCATAGTTTAGGTGATTTTTTTTTAGTTTTTCTTTAGATTTTAGGTTTTTTACCAAGTGCCTGGAGATATACAAGTGCCTATACCAAGTTGAATGAGTGGATTTAAAAGAAACAGCTTTAGGAAAACAGGATATATATATTTTTTCCATCATAAGCTAAAAGACAATGCAGCCTCCATCCGGAAGCCACAACCTTGAAGACTGTGTGCCAACGCAACTATGTGGTGAGTACTTTAAAAAGTTAGTTTTAAAAAGAGCACCGTTTCAGATTGAAAAAGCAATTGTGTGTCGACGGTTGAAAGGCCATTGCAATTGGTTGGTAACAAGTTAACTTACAGGAACAAGTGGCTTCCCAAGTAAACGTTTCCAATTTTCCAACATTTATTTTTAGGGAGATTTCCTAACTTCTCACTTGTACGTTTTTGGCATTTATTTTAATTTTTTTGCGGATATTATGGTGTTGCTAGTGTTCCATTTTCAAATTTAAAATACTTATTTCCACGTAATAATGGGTGTTATTTTCCTGCAGAAGCTTCAGTATTAATGAACACTGTAAAACTGCTGATTAGAATACTGTGTTTGCAAAGTTTACGCATAATAGAGGCGTAAGTAAAGAAGATCAACATTTTGAAAGATATAAAATTGATCAAATACTTGCATAAAAGGCTGTATTTAGATAATTGACATAAGTGTTAGCAATCATAACATCGGAATGGTGGAAGCGTCTATGTGCTAAAGCTAGTTTTGTTTCATTTTAACAGGAAAATGTTTGATTGTTGCGAAATGTTTTACTGCATTGTAAAAAGGCATCGTTAGCTGTTACTTGATAGTGGTCTCCAACCTTTTTTTCTCAGCAGTAGCAGTATTAAACATAACAACAGCAACAACAGCGCAAAATTCAAACTGTCACATTCATTGTCGGCGGCACTAAGTTGAAAACAAGAACGTCACAACAATAAATGATAAAACAGCTGTCAACAAAGAAGTCACAAAGAGTTGATATTTTGACCTAAGGACTGGCAGTGTAATGTTTGAAAGAAGTGGAGCATGCAGAACGTGATTTGTTCAGTGACTGTAAATATTATGATATTTTACAGTGCCAAGGCTACGACATATCTTCCCATAAGCACTTTCTTTAGAGGAGTTTCTAAACTTAGTACAGCCGGAAATATGTCATCTCTTTAAGTGGCACGATGCGTTGCATAACTTGTCAAAAGAAGTCACATCTATTGGACTTGAACTGCAAACCTGACAGTCTAGTTAACTAATTATTCATCAGTTGTTGTTGTTGTTGTTGTTGTTGTTGTTGTTGTTGTTGTTGTTGTTGTTGTGACTTGTTTTCAGCATATTTAGCTGTTTTTACTTCATTTTGACTAGTACCAGGAAGAAAAATCTAGTCAGGTTTGGGTTAGATTTTGTTTTTGGAATGAATTTTAGCATATTGGCAGAACAAAAATGCTTTATAATAACTACTCTTGAACAAACTACTTAATTAAGAAGTTAGGAGTAAGGGTATTCATTAATAAAAGTAGTGAGTCATAATAAGCTAATTGTTCATCATGGATGAAGTCTTTGTCCATGTTATTAAGGCTAATTAAGGTGTAGCTCTTATTAAGTAGTACTGAATATTTTGAAATAATAAGCAAAAAGAATCAAAAACGGTTACAATTGCTTGAACAGAGAATATATGATTGTGATTTTTGTAGCTTTGTATTGGGATGTTTTCCTCCAGAAAAAAGTTCAGTCGAACATTCTTAAATGAAATCAATGAAATACTTGAAATAGTTTAATGTATCTAGATGACTTTTTGCTTAATAAATAGAGAATTGTACACTGTAGAAAACTGCTCAGTATTTTGAATGCCAGTCAGTGACCAAAGCACAGAAGAGAGATTGTAATATTATATGGTCTTCATACATATTGATATAGTATTTTGCATTGAGTCCCAGTTGAATGAATAGGGGGGGGGGTGTCAGCTGACGTCTAGAACAGCACTTTCACATCGCTGTGTCTGGTTCACTGTCTGCGCAAACGTGGCCGAGGAAGGGCGGTAGGAGGAAGGGCGAGACGTCTGACTCTGCTGCGACCTCTGACCCTCCCAAAAGCTCACCCCCGCCTCCGTCCGTCCCCCCCACACACACACACACACACACAAACACACACGGCCCCTGGGGACAGCCTGGGGAAGCCCTGTGGAAATGAGTGTCTGAATGACGGGTCTAAACAAAGAAGTGTCTGTCCCACACATATGAGGACCCTGTCTGAGGATGAAATGATATTCTATTCTTGTTTTTTTTATGTGCTTCATATAGGATCTTATTTGAGCTCTAAGCATGAGGTTTTATTTAATGTCTAATTTGTTAAACATTTATAATACTTGGACTTTACAGGTTTCTATCACAAATGACAGGATTTTAGAATATTTGTTCACGATTTGAAGTCAATTTGAGAATGTAGAGTTCTTTACTCATTGTTTTAAGATGGCGTGTTTCAAATATACCTTTAATGGGTAGCAGGGACCCGCCAATAAACAATATGATTGTTTACCGCAATAAAAAATGTAGACAGGTATTGTTTGTGGAACAGTTTGTATGTATGGCCGTGACAGTTGCCAACAAAGATAATCGCCATTTTACCACCAGATTGTGCCAAAAAAAAAGAGTTAAATATGATGATTCTGTTCTTCTCTTCATTGTTGTTTTCACTTATACTCACAATACTATAATAGTTAAAAAACATCAGAAAATGTATTGATCGTGATATTATTAAAATTGCAATTAGTTTGGTCACTATAATTGTGACACAACATTTCATTTTCGTCCAATGGGGGGAAAGTAAATTATTGAATGGTTATCTAGAAGTACTGGAAAAGTGATAATAATCTTACGCTTACCAATATGATATGGGATATGATGGGAAGCCGATGACCGATAATATTTTTGGTAAATTTGCCCGATTTTTATCATTTTCCTCAAATTATGCACTTTAAATGTATTGCAAACTCATAGCCTTCTTTAGCCACAAACTCATAATGCATCAGTTCAATACCAGTTTTATGGGTATTCTTCTGTATATCGTTATATCTGTCTATCTCTAACTTTAGTAGTGCAATTTGTACGTTATGGTGGCGCAGCAAGAAGATCTACGATAGGCTCAATTGATAAACCCTTCAACTGGGTACTCTCGATTAGGATCATGGTCTGGTGAAGGGTCTTGCTAGCTACTCGTGAACCTACTCCCAGATAGTGTAAGAAATTACATTTTAATCAGTTTACTCCCTCAGTCTTCCAGATTTCACTCAGTAGGTTCCACAGCAAAAGAAAATAATAAAGTGGACAAAGGTTTTTAAGAATGAAATTTAAAGTGTTTTGCCACTCATCCAAGTCGCTTCTTCAGTTTTGACAGGGTTTTGATAAGTCACGGCATTAAGTAATAATAATAATAATAATAATAATAATAATAATAATAATAACAACAATAACAATAATAATAATAATCCGTTTGATTTATTTAGCGTTTTTTGTATGCTAAAAGACGCTGAGTAAACAACGACTAGGGTGTCGTAGTTTTAGTGTTGTTAGCTCCTCCCTTCAGACAGATATAAGAATCAGAATAGAATCAGAATCGTAAAAAGGTTTATTGCCATTGCCAATTAACAGAATTCACAAACATAGGAACTTGCTTTGGTGATAAGTCAATGAATTACTTTTTTTTTTATTTTGATTTCACACTATTAATAAAAAGGCGATACAAGAAGATATTTTTTTTTTTAAATAAAAAATTGTATTAAAAAAAAAAATAAAAAAAATAAAATAAAATAATAATAATAATGAATAATTATAACATCAGTTCAAAAGGCACACACTAAACTACATAAATAAAATATAGCACAGTCTGTCCCATATATGTCCCATTAGTCCAAAGTCTGTCAAATCTTTAAATTTTATATCGTTTCATTACCAGTTTTAGTATTTATACTTTTGACAACCAACCCTCAACAGAGTGGATTCCCTTTGTATCACTAAGATCAGTCAAATGCAGATCGATTCTCAGCTCAGTTCACCCTCTCAGAACTGCTGCACCGGTGCAACGTGTCTAAAAACATTCTCTTCTTTCTGTGTGTGCCCTTTTAGCCAGCTGGAGTTGTTCAGATCCTGGTCATCGTGGTGGTGATGATGGTGATGGTGGTGGTCATCACGTGCGTGTTGAACCACTACAGACTGTCGGCTCGCTCCCTCATCCACCGGCACGGCACGGAGCGGAGGAGACACCAACCGCTCGCTACGTAAGGGCACTTCGTGAGCGTCCGCCGAGATGCGTTACGTTACTTAATACCACCAAGTCGAGACGCAAGATGAATCGCAATCGAATCGTGGTCGCTATTCGAATGGGCGCAATCAGGCTGCACATTTTTGGAAGTGCCGTCATTTCATCTACAAACTAAATAGCTGGTCTTGTTCAGTGTGAAAACGGCTAACTCTGTAGTTTAGGTTTGTACAAACACGTTCTTCAGTCTTTTCTCCTGGTTTAAAATGTGAACTTTGAACAAGAATTTTCGAATATTAAATCACAAATCTAACTGCAATCCCAATTCTCGACAGAAAAATGGCAATTCAATATTTTTTCCTCAACGTTTCACGGAGATGTCATTATTTGTCCTGTAATGTATGGCATAAACGTAAGCTATCTTGCATTCGTTCAATTACAGATGTTGATGTTGTTCAAAATAACAGTGAAAAACATGCTTATTATATATTGTGAACATTCCAGAAACGTTAACATAGCGCACCTTTAAGTCGCTCCCTACATAAACAACAATGTTTCTAAAATGTATGACGCTTGGTTTAGATTAGCTGAAACTATTAAAACAAAAATCGCATTGATGCATCACTTTATAATAACTATACCTTAATTAGCCTTGATAAAGCATGAATAAAGACTTAAAAGTTCAATAAAAAGTTAGGCCTGAATCATTCTTTATAACTTTTTGTTCAGCTTGAATTAAGTCTTCGTACACGCTTTGTTCAGTCTGTTAAATTGTAGTTATTATAAAATAGTAACTGCAATGTTTGTTTGAAAAAAGGTTGATTTTTCGCCACAAAAAAAAAATCACTTTTGACTTGATGTTGTTGAAATGTTGTTATTAATAAGGTTGCAGTTTATGTTTCAGAGGATTTCCATTTATTTACGCGGGCAAAGCTGGTACACGTAAAAAACAACAACTCTCAATGGATTATCTTATGTCACTTCAAGTATTGACTGAAAAAAACTGAACAATAAACAAACTAGTTTGCATCCACATCAGAGATCAACTTTTGGCTCGTCGTTTAGCGCGTCCCAGGCTCGACGCCAAACCTTTAATAACGATCGTAATCTCGTGTTTCATTGGAAAGACATCCAACGAAGCGTCCAGACAATCAACTGCAAACGACACAAGAGGAAATGTTCCAAACGTTTTTGACTCACACATTCTTCCGCTTCGTCATTGAACATCGGCCGGCAACGACGCCAAAAGAACATAACGTTTACAAGCAGCGAGGGTGATTTATTATTAGATTGTTACTTTTCACACGAACGTTTTAACAAGTCTGGCTCTGCTTTTAACTCGAATTGCAAAATAATTCCCCCGGTAATTTCAGCCTAAAAACCATGACCGCGATAACTGCTGTTGGCTCCATGACTTGTCTTTCTGGATTTTGTGACTTCATACGCAAACGCGAGGCCGATTTCCAGCTTCATTAGGGCGGTGCAGGACTGGTACAAAAGACTGGATATGTTTGTTTTGCACAGCTTGCAAGATACGGATCTGCGGGAAATGTGGTGGCGTAGGCTAAAATTAGTTACACAGGATACGTTGTTAGTTTCTTATTCTGTACTCAAACGATACTCGACGATAATGTAAATAAAAGCGGCCGTTCAGTTAAATACACGTTCTCTTTTTCACAGGACGCCAGTCTGTGGTCGTCAGAGGGGACCAATGTGCCAATCAATGAGGTAAGTTTACCATTTCATTAGCAAAGTCAGGCACTTTTAGTGATTAATGTAGAGTGTTTGATTTACCGGAAGATGATACATCCAAATCAGAATCTAATCAATGCTAAAACTAGGTTGGAAAGTAGATATTTAATTTGAACAAGTACTGATACAAAAAGAATAATCACACAAACGGGACAAAATTTGAACTTTCACAGAAGTATCAGTTTTTGAAAGAGTCTTTGAGCTTAATCTCGACAACTTCCCAGTGTTTACGAACACAAGGTATGAGTATACATCAAGACATTATTGAGTATACTAAGAAATGATAGCTATCACTACTATATAATAAATAAACTATACTAATTTACAGGTTTGATACTCGAAATCATTAGTCAATGATCATTAAAGTGCTCTTTTTTTTTTTTTTGAGACAAAACGCTGTCATTTTCAACAAAATAACAGATAACTTTCTTTATGTTACCATGAGGTCTTATATTAGTTCTGATAAAGCTCAAGATCTTTCTAAAACTGTTCAGCGAAAGATCAAATTTTGGCCTTTTTGAAATTGTGGTTTTTTTGATTTGTTGTTTTTTTTAATCAAATACTCGCTCAAATGAAGTTACCGCTTTCCATACTAGTTTGGAGGAGACTGTAAATCTAAAGCATGTCCTCATCAAACGTGGGCCTGTAGAAGAAAAACGAGTCTTCTCTGCAAAAGACTTGACTGAACTCGGCATATCAAATCTCTCATTTAAACACACAAAATATGATGGCAAGTGCAACCTGTGAAACGGCGAAATACCCCGGTATCAATCTTTGATACTTTTGACAACCCGTTTTTGTGGTTTGGTGTGGTTTCATCTTTATTATCATTGTGGAATTGAAATCAAGTATCGAGTATCTGTCTTATACTCATTGATATTATATATTATAAAAATATGATATACAAAAAAAATCAATGATAACTACTACTACTCAATTCATTTCTAATTCAAATGTATTTTTCCAACTGTAATCAGATGCGCATACACATAACAAGAATAGATAACACGTCCATACATATTTGAAAGAAAGCCCCCCCTGAGAACCAGCTTATAAATGGGGTCCTTCACCTTGGTGAGTCAAAAATGCTGAATGGATGGCAGATTTTGATTCTTTATATGTTCCTTTTTTTTTTTTTCCTTTTAATCTTGCCACTTATGTTTCCATGCTATTATTTATGTTCAATTTACATACATTTTAATGTTAATTGTTTGCCTAAAATTAATTGGGTTTCTTCTTACGCATTTGTTTGCTGAATTAATAAGATACATGTTTATCAATTTGGTCCTGATTGAGATTATTTGAGGAACTCAAATGCAAAATGTTTTATTGAAATCAAGTAATTATGAGAAAATAAATACTATTAATAATACTACTATGACTATGACTACTACTACTCTGACTAGACTTTAATTAGCCTTAACAAGCATGAACAAAGCCTTAACATCGAATGGGCAAATAGTTTATTAAGCAATCATTCAGGCCTTATTACCTACTTAATTAATTAATTAAAATAATAATAATAATAATAATAATGATAATAATGATGAATAATAATAATAATTAATAATAATAATAATAATAATTATAATAATAATAATAATAATAATAATATATTTAATTGTTAAGAATATTTAATTGTCTTCCCCATGAAATGCACCCCAAATCCTAACCATCCGATCCCTGTGGCAGTCGCAGGTGTAATCAGCGCGCGGCCCACCCGGATCTAGGCTGCAGCCCTCCTCCATGCCCGCCGCGGTTCCAGTCCCCGTACGGGGCGAGCCGGTTTCCAGCCCACGTACCCGTACCTGCGCGTGGCGTGATCGAGCTGCCCCCGACATCACGCGCTGTCCGAGCGGGGAGGAGCCGCCGCCGTACGCCGGGCCTGCACGCTGCAGCTGGCGGGACCCAGAGCAGCAGAGGGAGCTGACAGAGAGTCGGTGAGCAGCAGCCCCCTAACAGGACGGTGTTCGACTCGCAGGCTGGTCACGCACGGCAACTGCATCACGCACAAAGCAGGTGAAGCAGGTCGAGTGTGGCGACGTCGTGTGAATATGATTGAAAAGAACATCTTCCAAGTTACAGTGATAAAGTAAGTGTTTATGCGGCTCACCTCAAAAGAGCAAATACAAATATGTCGAAACATTTTGGCACGTTGACCCTTGTAATATAATTTTAACTGCGGTTAGCTCCCAGACTTGTCTCACAGAGTATTTTGACTGTGCATGCTGTGAATACATGGATCTGACTTCAGGGGAATAAGCGCATCTAACACTCTATAAAGTACATATCGTTTTAGACAGAAGTTGGTGTTTTCATTTCTATGAATTTTTTACCAAAAAAACATTCAAATGTCCTGCGACCGTGACTGCAACACATTTCCTCAACAAAACAAAAAAAAAGAAGAGACCTGTTAACTGAATAAGAATAAGTGACATTCCGAAACCCAAATACCCATTTATCTTACTTAGAAAAAAAAAAAAAAGAAAAAAAAAAAAAGATAAAAAAAAAAAAAGAAAAAAAAAAAAAGATACAAGAATGAATAATTATATTTAAAAAGACGGTTACACAATAACCAGAACGGGCTCCAGAACAATCTCTGGGGTTCAGGGTTTAAGCTGTAAGGTCAAATGAAATAATGATTTTTTTTTTCTTTCTTTTTAAAAAAAAACAACGTTTCTGAAAATCTTTGAATGTTTGATGTCCTGCAGTGTGAAAGCTGTCCTTCCTAAAGAACCATTTTAAAATATGTCAAATTAAAAGAATTATCCAATGCGTGCGAAAAGCCATCTTTGCACCTGTTCTAGATGAACTAATTTGGGTTTTTTTTTGTTTATTTGTGTATTTTTCTACAAAAGCGTGTCACACTGCAGGACAGAAAAAAAGCCGTAAAAAAGTACACATTTGCTAAACTACAATTCCTTAAAAGTCTGTGATAGTCAGTGTGATGATATGAAGTGAAGTCCATTTATCTTTTTTCAAACTTCTTGTCTTTGTGTTTGTGTTGTGCTACAGTTTGCAGTTGCCGCCCCCTAGTGTCCACTCTGGCATGAGCGTATTGGAAGCTCAGGAGTCCCGCCATCAGCACAAACAGTCCAGAGTCGACGGCGCCCCTCCCACGTACAGCGAGGTGATTATCGGACACTTCTACCACCCTTCCAATCTACCGCCGGACCACAATCGAACTCCTAACGGCCCCGGTACCAGAACTGCCCCTACCCCACCACACTCCATCCTACACGGCCTGCTTCACGGCTCCACGGACCAACGCAACAGCCGTAACAGCAAGGACAAGCCTCACAAACAGCAAAACGTCTGACTACACAAAGGAAAAACCAGGAAGGATGAGAAGGAAATCGAGCGCGCTGATCGGCCCGATTCCACGGACGCGAGAAAAAGCACTTACGTTGGACCTCGGGATGGTAACCGCTGCAAAACGGCACACCCTAACTCGCCGCCACCTTCTTATAAATATTTACCTGTTTTCATTCCTATCATCGCGAAATGTTGCAATCTTTCCACTCTGTCAGACCATTTTTTTAAATGATAATCCCCATTTTGCTGGTTTTGAACGCATGGCTTTTAGGTTACAGTTTACGCGGCGGCTCCTAGCTGACTGAAGCACGTTAGCGCTTCCAGTTTAGACGTAGTTAGTGAAGTCTTAAGCATAGCAAACTAGATATAGTGCTGAAAGTCTTCCAAATGGAGGTTCTTACCATAGACTGCATAAATAATGGACCTATGCATAAATAATGAGACATATGTCAAAAAGAAAATTTGTTATACTCAATTTGTACATTTGGTAACGTGCTAGCATGGTCATTCTTGCTAGCACGTCCCGCTCTATATTTGTTAAGATTATCAGTCATCCAGTTCATAATATAAAAGACTTTACAATTCGCTAACTTACGATGTAGTCATTTCACCGGCGGATATGTTTTTAAGCTAGGTGTTTCTGTCTCAATGCTAATGCTAACCTAACTTCAAACTCAAATAGGACATGAAATAATTGATAAGAAAATACAATTAAGGACATTGTTTTTATACACAAAACAAGACAAACTGCAACGCTATTTTAAATTTAATGAATCAGTTTATCTTAGGTTAGCATTAGCACAAACACATACCTTTGTAACCGCGGAAGTGGTTACATCGTAAGCTAGACTTTAACGAAAACTTTGAAATTAGCAACATAAGCAGCAATGATCGCAACATAACAGCTCAATAAAGTTCCCAAATGTATTTCTCGCTGATGACATCACAGTCCTTTGGTCCAATATTTTCCCACAGCCTATGTCCATGCCTTGTTTTGACCAAGAGGAGTCGCCGCTGTTGAAATTCTTGAGGAAGGTTTGCACAAAACTGTTCACCCCAGGGGGATAAAAGTGAGATTACGTAAAGTAGGCATATTTTTCTACACTTTGCTTTTATATGTTGTAGTTTTAGAAAAAGAAAATCTTGTTAGCCATTAGCGTTTACGAGCTCCATACATGTCGACGTGTTCCTAAACATGTATGCAGACCGAGAGAAAGCACGACTAAGATATTATTTATAAAAATGCTGAAAATGTTGCACTATTTTTATGCACAGATTTGACGTGAGACAGACTTATTTCAAAAAGGAGTTGCTTGGTTTTTTGCCGTGACCACAAGCTAGCAACAGTGCACCGTACCCGTATCAAAAGTCGGACTCTACGCCATTCTTTTTTTCTAACCATTGGAAACAAATCCCCTGGTTTATGCAAATGTACGAGTCCTGAGCACGTTCTGTTTTCGAACTTTGACCTGAGCGCCTAATCAAAAAAAAAAAAACATCTCCAAAAAAACCCCTCTCGACCATGTTTTCGTTTTTTCTAGACTTGAATCGTTAGCCAATCCCAAAGCGGGCTCTCACTACCTCGACCAACGCAGTGAAGCACATTTTATTGAGTTAATCATCCTTTTAATTTTCCACATCGAACGAATGTCACAACCAATCAAGACGATGTGTTAAGTTCGTAGCGTTAGCTAGACGTAGTAAGACAAGCTAGCTTTGTGTCTGTTTTGTTTGTGGGTATCGCGAAAGAGTAGAGAGTATTGGAGAAGGATTACGAAAAGCCATTCGGTTCTCAGGATCAAAATATGACGCGATTGGGTCCGTGCACTGTTGCTATGGCGATCCACACCCGTCCAAAAATTCGCCTGGTTTCGCAGCATTTCTGAGCACTTTACTGCAGCGGGAAAGAGAACGCAGTTGCAACATCGGCCACCGTCAGACCACAAGATGAAGCTAAACTACAAAAACAAAATACTGTGAAATGGTGGAGTTGGAAAGTTTTTATCGACTAATTTTTAATTGATGCAAATATGTATGCTACAAAATATAGATTCAAATAAAAGTTGAGTAACTAGATCTAAATTTAACACATTGGACATTAAATATGAAATGTAACACAAACAAATTGTCCATTTCCAAAATCACTAGTAACAACTTTTTATTTTTTATTTATTTTTATTTTTTCCATTTGGGATGAATGCTATTTTTGTGGTCAAACTATTTGTGCTTTTGCAGTGCCGGGCAGGTTGTTTAAACTAGACACATTGGAGTGTTGACAAATGACACAAGTGTTAATAGCAACCTGTTTGGCATCCTCTCTTCTAAAACTTAGCCTGTAAAACTGACAAGTCCACCATTCTGTTTACGTTTACAAACAACTGCTGAGTTCAGAGCCTAATGTAATGTCCAGTCTTTATGCAACAGCGCCCTCCTCAGGAACATGACCAAACTACACCCAAAACTCCAGCTTGAGAGGAGAGTTAAGGCCAAAAAATGAAAAACGAATCGAAACATGGTGAATATTTTATTTTTTAAAAACGTTGTCTCTACCTTACAGTTAGCTACTAAGTTTTAAACAATATATACAAAAAACAAAAAACAAATCTAATGATATTACGCTTGCATCTTCATTATTTTAATATTGTAGTAATTAAATCACTTTAGAACTTGTTTTTTTAAGCTTTTGAGAGTTGATTGCGTTTATATTTTCGTGCCTTATGCTTTTTAAACCAATCCGTTCTGTAATCTTGCTGTTTATTAATGTCCCATTTAATTTCTTATATTTTCTATAATTTCATGCTTAAAAAAAAAATCATCAACATTATTTTCAGAACAAGACAAGGTTGTTTTAATCAGAAGTGTGCTGTATGCGCTCACTTCCTTCTTACACAATGTTTACTGTCTCTGCTTTCAGCTGCTGAAACTTCTGTACTATTTTTATAAAGATCTATTTTATATTTAAGACAAGTTTCCCTCAAATCATTACTTTAAGGAATCCCAAAGCAGCTCATGGAGTGAATAATCAGATTTCACTGTGACGAGACACATTTGGTGTCAAAATGTATATTTATTTTATATGTATTTTACTTTAAAATAGTTTTCTGTCTGAAGGGTTTGCAGCGGGTATGACTGGACAGCTCTGAATGAGGCTTACAATGTAAAGACAATAAACTTCAGGGGGAAAATTCTTGAAAAATGTAGAAATGATGAAATATTGTTGGCTGATTTTACAGACAAAGGAAGAATCAAAAGCTCAGTGCTACAATTGTAAACTGAAAATGTTTCAATCAATACATAAATTGCCTTTAGCTGTCGCTCATGGAAAACGTTGCTCAAGATAATAATAATAATAAATAATAGTCATAATAAATCTCAAAATGTTTACACTAAACTAAAGCACATTTTACTTTTTGCTTTTGAAAATATATATTTTTAGACGTCAATATATCTTGAGCACATTTTGAATTCAAATGTCTAGACACTTCTTCTTGTCTGTACAGTACAATAAGCGCGTTCGTGTTTCGCTGCGCCCTCGTCTGGATGATCAACAAAAGTGTCCAATGAGATTGTAGAGCACACGGCCAGCAGACCAATAGGGTCAAACCGGAAACCACCATCGATCGACACCGATGGGATCCGCGCAGGTCTTGCTCATCCTGACGCGCCTAATCTCTTCCCGTTCCCTAGAAATGCCTGCTTTACCCAGTATCCAATCACATTGCCGCGTTCACTCTTGGTCCCATTTCCTTCTCTCATTGGCCAGAGCTCATTAGTATAAGTCTGTCTCCTCAGTCTGTGCGTCTGTGTACAAGTGTGCCTGCCCGCTCTGGGACCACATACATGAGTGGCTCTCTGGGCTGTCAATCATCCCAGACCACGCCCACTTCGTGTCCCAGAGAAAGATGATTGGATGACGGTGATGATGTTTTTGTTTTCTTTTTAGAACGTTGCAATACACCTCCATTTTGCCTTTTCGATATTAGTCTTATTTGAGAGTAGTGAGTAAGTTTTTTTTTTAAATGTTGTTTCTTGTAAAACTTTCTTTAATCTTACAAATGTTTTTACTTTATATTGTTCTTTGTGGGGAAAAAAAACATAGAGATTAAACTACCTACCACATATTTGAGCTGCAAAATATACGGGACGATGTCAACATGCAAGGACCAATTTGGGGTTTAACGGACATTTTCTGACACTGATAATTATGGATTCATTTTATAGAGCAATGGACAATGTGGGTGAAGTGTCCTGCCCAAGGACACAAGCAATTGTGTACTCAGTACCAACTGAGCTACTAAAACACAATTCTAATTCTAATCTCATATCATAATGTGTAGGTTATAGATATATATTTGAAAGATTTTTTGTTTAAATGTTTTGGAAAAAATTCTCAAGAGGAAAATTTCTATTGGTTTGACTTTTTTTTCTTTTAGTAGTAATTAGTTTAAAGAAGAAAAAAAAAAAACACTGCCAGTTCTCTAATTTTGGTCCCCGTGATTTTTTTTAAAAAGTCAATAATTTTTGTATGTTCTTTTCAAACCCAAATTGTCCTTGTGTGAGTCGTCTCATTCCAGTCTGTCCATCTGAAACTAAATTAATCATGGCGTGCCTTCTGCTTTTCAAACGAGACTTCTGCATCAAATCTACACAAAAACAATGCACCAACATCTGTTGTTATGAGATATGTACGGAAGCCTATTTGTGCCATAATCATATTACAACTAAATCAAACATTTGCTATTTGCCTCTTAGACATAGACATTGATATTGATGCACACACTGTCGCTCTGTCCGTTGTTCAAGCTCTTATACTTGGATGATGCTAACTGGACTTACGTTCTTTCACATACAAATGCACGGTGAGGCCAATTCCCATATTAAAGAATGGAACATGTTTATTTCATGATATTTATCAGCTCTACTCACCAGTAACATGTAAAAGAGGATGTGTAGCGTCACTAGGTTCTTACCAGAAGCACAACATCAGAAATCGCAACTTAAAGTGACTTCGTCTTTAGCTAGTGCCACTTTTACGCGCTAATTATCATCTAAAATAAGACACCAAAAGGTTTACACACTCAACAATGACTCTTAACAAAGCTTTGACCTAATCGAACTTGATGGGGGTTTTTTTGGTTTTGTGTGCTAATGCTAATGCTAACAGCTAGTGGAAAAAAAATACAGGGAGTCCTCCAGATCTTCCTAGACAAGCCAAGTTGCTAAGTGATCAATAGCATTAGCATTGAATATGTCTATGCTTCTGAATAACAAATACAAATGTCAATGTAAAACAAATTATAACTTTTTTTTTTTGGCACACATTTGCTTCCATATGCCAGTAACACATTGGGATTTGTTTCCCAACTTCCTGAACATCGTTTTGATTCCGTCTCGCTCAAATGTCAAACAATACATTTTTTTAAAAAACATTTTGACTTGGGGAAATTGCAGTATTTACAACTATGTAACGCTTCAGAGCACAAAAATGTATTAGTCGTTTTCAATATAGCAACACTGAGCATGAATGAACGGGACACATGCCCAGAGGCGACTTTGGATTCCTTCAAAAAGTATTGGGTTTATAAACCAGTAATTCTCAAAATGTGGTCCAGGGACCTTCAGTGGATAGTTAGGCCCGAGCTAAAACCTGGTTGTACCTTGGTTTAGCTCTGGTGTAATTGCTAGTTTTTGTCATCTTGTTGTTTCTTTCTGGTTTTAGTCCTGGTTAAGATCTGGTTCAGTTCTGAGTAAGACGTTGTTCGGCCCTCATTTAAATTATTTTGAGTTCAGCCTTTGCTTTGGTTTGGTAAATCATAATTTGAAGCCAATTTTTTGAAGGTTAAAAAGTCACTCCAAACGTGTGTCCTAATGCATGCCTCTTTTACAGTACTACTCCGTATTTATCTTCATGTATCCTCACTGATCATAACAGTAAGTATGATAATAAGTATAATGCGTTTTTGAAATGCTTGTATGTGTATTTATAATGGATGGATGCTGTTTGGTATCGAACACAAGACAATGACTTCACACATTTCAGTTGGATTTATCAATAAAGGATTTTATAAAGAAATCACTGTGTCTTCATTTGTTCCCTGGAAAACCAAATACAATATGTCGTGAACTAATAAATGGTGAGGATTAATTACAAAGTCCAATTTGTTTTCTCGCTTTTTTTTCTCAGCAAATACATGCTAGTTGTGTTCTGACAGTCGTTTCAGAATACAACTAATATAATCTTAGCATATATTAGCTAAATTCTCAAGTTCTAAAATATGGAAAACAGCAAAAGCTCATTTAAAAACAAGTCAAAACAGTGCATAATATGTCCACTTTAAAGGTGCGTTCTGTAAACATTCAGGTTAGAGATGTTATTGCTTTGCCTGGAACATATCTATTTCAATGGAGACAAGTCCAAGTTACAGGTCAGATCTGTGAAGAGGCGACCCCAAAGCATGTTTTTCCACTGTATTAATAAAAACGCAAACAATTAATGGAGTAAAGAGATAAACAGAAGTGTGGATTTGCCGCTTACGTCTTGGACTGGAGTCAGACTTGAATGATTATTTTGAGTGACTTGAGGCTTGTCTTGACAAAATGGACTCAGACTGGGGACTTGACTTACTATATATAATATAATATATATATACAACACTATAAAGATCACTTTCAGTCTAACATGTCCCAGTTCTCTATTTGTATACCAAAATATGAGCTGTATTTGGTCATTTGGTATAAAGACTTGAAACTCAGAGCGTCGGACTTGATACTAGAATACTAGATATGCAGTACGTGTAATGACATACTGTGGCCCTGTGGAACATTGCAGGCAACACAACATAGTGCACCTTTAAAGTACATGCATCCACTAAGATTCCTGCTTGTTGTTTGTGGAATATCAGAGGATGCACCAAGAGAACATGCAAACTCCACCGAAAGGCCTTACACCTGTCCAAGAAACCCAACCCAGGCCTGTACCATAGGCTTTATCAGACAGGATAGCACAGCATGAAAGGGGGATGAGACTGCAGAAAGACATGCAGCAAATGTTAGGGTGGGATTCAAACTCACTACACTGTGGTCGGCTCATATGGAGCGCACATGTGCTATCCGCTCGGCCACCGAGCAGCCAGAGGCAGGAGTACTAACCATTATGTGAGAGGAGCGTCCCCTTGCTGTAGCCTATGGAAACGACAGGAAATGCAGCACCAATGAAACAAAGTGCAGCTCCAGAATGTTTCTGATGAGGAAACATAATGTCACATATGCCCTCCTAACAGTCACATAGAAATGTGATTACAGGTCACCATCTGCTGGACAGATGTGGTGTTACACTGTTCTTGTGTAAGACCATCTTGGCCCAGCAGGTGGCGTACTTTACTCACATTTGTAATCTCAGTACGACAGGTGATCTCTTGATGAATTCCCACCGTATTTTTGTATTTTTGCCATAATTGAGTGTCTAATAATCTGATTATTTGAAACCCTTCATCAGTATGAAACCTCTTCAGAAAACAGGGGGCGATTGAGGATTCCTGATCTCACAGTTGAGGATACATTTGACTGAACATTGGCTTAACAGAAATATATATTTGTCTCATTTTTTGTAGTTAAAACTTGAATAACTCCAGTTTATAATGAAATATAAACAAATCCTTCTGTTCGATCCGTCAAAATCCTGTCAAGTCCAAGATTGTAACGTTCGGTGAGTGAAGGAGCTGCTTTAAACGGCTGACCTTTATGACCTTTATGACCTTTATGACCTTTATGACCTTTATGACCTTTATGACCCTGTGGGACAAAAATGGCATTTGGAGAAAATAAACTTTGAAGTTACAATGTCCAAGAGGAATCTATAGGATTGAATGAAAACGAAAAAGAAAACATCTCCAGGTGCAGATTGGGCAATGTTCCGCGTGAAAGCTGATACGATGAGAGCAAAACCAACACAATGATTTCATAATTAAGTTTATGCAATGAGACTGACTGTACGACCAGCTGTTGTTGTGTCCCTGAGCAAAACACACGATTGTCATATGTGTGAATGTGTTAATCTTACATTTTGGAACAGTCAGTGTCCAAATTTGTCCTCAGTTGATTTCCTGATATCAGAGGTAATAAACCGTTTTGATTTACCTGATGATGCGCTTGAGTCTGACGTGAGTGATAAAGGAAGGAACTGTGGGACTGTAAAAACTGGACTTGGCCTGGTTCTTAACACTGGGACATGAGAGAAGCTTTAATTAGATTAGATACAGACTTTATTGATCTGGAAAATGTTCTAAAGTTTAGAATAGAGGTGACGGGGGCAAAAAGTACAGTAACATATTTTCAAAAATAAAATGTGTTGTTCCATATAATTTTGCCATTTGTTGTTGCTATGGTCATGTTTGTTGTCGTGCTGGTTTAGCTTAAAGGTGCGCTGTGTAACTTTGCTGGGGGGTCTGGCCACATTTTAGAACGCCGCACGCATGTATCCCATTTTGAAATAATCATGACTGAGTGCAGGATGTGGGCGGGGATAGGGGGTAGGTGGACACAGGTATTTTCTGAGCTCTTGAGCCCCAGATGCAGGACAATACAGGATTAACTCAAACATGCATCAATCAATCAATCAATCAAAAAGCAACTTTGACTACATTAATGATGAGGAAAAACGGTTCGTTAAGCTTTTGCATAACATGTCCTTTAAACGTGTCTGTTTCTATGGCGACAAGCGGGCGGCGCCACCAGACCGAGTGGGCGGCGACCCCGTAAGAATGCGTGATTTTCTAGGTATTTTAGAGCAATAAAAACACCTGAAATTGAATCGATACAAGACAGATGAGTTTGATATCATAGTGCGGAACATTCTGAGCAAATAATAACATCTTCACGTTACGTAGCGCACATTTATCCAGCCATTTACGTTCAAATCGATGGCACAATTCATTAAAACACAACGCAATTCCATCATTAATACAGTTTGCTTCATTTCTATTTACTCTATTGATCGTACACGCCATGATAATTACTACTGGACTTCTCCCTGGCTCTAGGTTCACCGCTGGCCCTCGCACGTCACCCTGGGTCCAGTCCAGATCTGGGGACACCCGGTGCTGTGGTGGCGGACCTGGCCCTGGACCGGCGGACCATCAAACCCACGCACGAGATAGTGTGTGTGACGCTCGACTGATAAGAGATGAGCGGTCTGGATTTCACAACTTCATTCATTGATAAGAGCGTGGACATTTAACCCTTTGGAGAGCGTGGCAAAGACCCACATTTGACAGACGTGACGTTAAGGTGCATATTTTCTCAGTGGAACGCTTAAAACCCACATTTTATGCATTATTTGTATTGTTATTACCCATTAAACATGCTCGTGAGTAACTTTACTTTTGCTTTTCATGTTTTTAGGACTTAAAATAAAGTGTTTACTGAAAAGCACTCAGTACTTTCTATCAGCCAGGCGTTCCCTCATTCGGATTGGTGTTAGCACGTCTTCTACTGGCAGGAGAGGGAATTACAATGGGGAAATAAACAAAGGCTAGTTTTCCGCCGCAGAAATGCACAGAATGATTTATGGACTCAAACACTGGACACCTCGGGACCTTTCCTTCCTTTGATGTCCCATAAACAGAAGATAAACAGAATTAATGAAACAAACGTTAATAAACCTAAATACAGGTGTATTTTTGATGAGGAACAAAGTCATGACATTGTTAAAAATTAAAAAAAAAAGGCTTTTTTTTTATTGAATAGGCTTGATTGTAAAATTAATTGAACTTCCATTTGTCATCTGAATAAATCAGTGGTGCGTCTGCCACTGGTGGTAAGGGTGACCACCTCAAAAAGTTGCAAAAGTGGGACAGGTCGTGGTGTTTGGTGAGACAGACGACTGACTTGTAGTAGCCAATAGGATACCGTCTTTTAATAGGTTATAGCCTATAGTATAATCGGTCGACAGACGAAGGACAGAAGCCCAAATGACGTGACAGTACAACCAAAAGCGGGACATGGGGGTCACCTTCATGTGGTACGCAGATTCATCTTCCATTCATCTTTAAATATTTGCTGAATCCCTATTTTTGCCCTCCATATTTGTTTTTGTTTTGAACTAATAATGCGATCACTTTTTTTTAGCCCTGGTTTTAATCTGGTCATACTCAACGGGCCAAATATGTTCTTAGGAGGTACTTGTAACCACTGGAATAGCTATCCCGAGATAGTCGTGCTGATGGTCCAGGGACGGTCAAACACGGGAAAGAATCAATCTAAAGGCGATGTGCCCATCCCGGAGACATTTGTTACGCTGGCAATGTCAAATAAATGTGGGAAAGAGTGTCTGGAGTGTCTGCCAGTGTGGTCCAATAGACTTGGGTTTCCATCTGGTGGATCACGAAGCACGGACAAAGTGTTTGATTCATGTCGGCAAAATTGTTAAATTGAATGAATAGAAATGAAGGTTTTGTGATTTCTGTCATGTCTTTGTGATTTTAATGCATTTCCTGTTGTGTGAAGAACTTTGAATTGCCTCGTGTACGACTTGTGCTCTACCAATAAACTTGCCTTGCCTTAACATTACCCATCTATAGTGAGGGTTCAACAGCAGTGCACCATCTAGTGTTGTCTTTGTGTTCATGAGCAAGACTTTCCACAAACTTAACTTCTGTATGCAAAGTGTAAGGAGCGAGTGAATAAGTGAATGAGTGAAGCGCTTTGGGGATGTGGAAAAGAGCTCTGACTACAGTGTATGGATTGTATAGATCTTGAATATGAAGTCGTGTAACGTGACTACGGTCTTTGGTTTGGTCCTTTCCGTGTAGAGTTTGCATGTTTCTCACCGTGTCTGGTTGGGTTTCCACTAAACAAGCACAATAGGTAAACAAACAAACAAACAAACAAACCAACCTAACTCAGTGTCTGGTCACTGCTTCTGCCAGGTTTCCCCCAGCAGCATTTCAAGATGGGTCACATGTAGAGGACAAATTACGAACTGCACCTAAACCTCAACAATGCAAAAAAAAACAATCGTACAGCGTCACGGTGGCAAATCACGCCAACATGAATGAAACCACACACATCTCCAGGAATGTCCACTGATAGCCATATCTTCATTTATTGTTTCATAAACGAAGCCTGCGGTGGTTTTATGAGTCCACTGATCGCTTCTCATGCTGCATTCATGTGACCTCGGAGATACCTGTATAATCATCGGACTCCTGAAAAAAATCAAACTGTTTCTCAAAAAACTCAATAACAAACTTTTGCTTAACTTCACCTTGATTATCTTTGCTGATTCATAAAAAATTACTCTTCATGCTGCGGCAGGAGAATTGAATGAGGCGACATTGGAGAATTGCTGATAAATAAATGATTTAAGATATTTTTGCGATGTCTTGTACCTGAATTATGACTTGAATGTGTTTTATTCATGAAGAAGAGCCTACAGTGTGTAATATAAAACAAAACCGCTCTCAGTTTGCGTCCGCGCTGTCCTCCAGTCCCAAACAGACCTGTCACTCTGACGTCAACGCCAACATTTCAGATTCCGACCTGAGTTGTGTTCTGTCCCGTTTTTCCGAGGTCGGGAGGTCGGATCTATCCAGTTTTTGAGATCACAGGAATCTCTACGCTCGCAGGAATCCTCTCAGTCCCCGCCCACTGCTCTGGACCAATCAGAGTCCTCCGTCGCTATTTCATTGATGTCACTATTTGCCCAACGGTTTGTGCTGACCCAGGCTTTTCAGTGTATTCGGACACAGCTGTTTCATACCACACGCAAACCACACAAACACAACCACACAAACGTTGCACATGATCCGTGACGCTGGCTGTGGGAGATAAAGTGCAGTTTTGTCATGTAAACTACGACTACAAAAGCCTTTTCTTCTGCCTGGTTGTTTAAAGATGCACAATGTAACTTTTCCAGTTGAAAACACAAAGAAAAACCTCTCCTCTGTTCCTCCTGTTTCAACCACCCGTGTCATTGTTGGTCACATGTGTTCTCCTTCTTCCTGTTGATCTGGATGCTCCTCATCTGTCCGTATGAACTGTGTCTAGATGAACCACCCTCTCTCCTCCTGAGTGGTTCTGGCTCCACAGTCCATCTGCAAATGGAGGCGTGTCAGCATCCTGGACCATCTGCAGTCTGTCCTTCACTGTGGTTCTCCCCGAGGTTTCTACTTCCTCCTGAAGGGTTTTGTAGTTTTTCCTTGCCGAGAAGGAGGGTCTAAGGACAGGAGATGTTGGGACATTTGCTAATTTTCCTGTGAAGATTGTTTAATCTGCTTTTCACTGTCGAGGAAACTGCTGTTGTGATTTTGGCGATACAAAAACAAATGGAATTGAAATAAATTGAATGAAGCAGCGTCACATCGATTACATCAGAATTAGTTGGGTTTTGACAATTCTTTTTTTTTCAAACTGAAGGTAAATTCATCAAAAGCGAGATTCAGAGAGTAAAAGTAAAGTAAATAAAAAAGTCCAGTCAGAATCTATTTAAAAGTCCTATTTTGTTAGGTATTTAGAGAAATTCTTTGACAAACGAATCTTCGCAGAATGATTGATTTAACTTGAAATAAGTTAATTTAAGACTTCTTTTTAAGTACAACATTGTTAAAGTTGAAAATGGAAAAAATCAAAAAATCCAATGCACAAGAGGATAATTTGTGTTGAGGGGCGTTGCTGACTGTACGACTGTAATGTGAGTTTGAGTGTTAAAACTTCCCTAAAACTTTCTAAAGCTTTTACCCAAGCTCCTGAATGCCCAGAACCACAATCAAGAAAAAGTAAAGATAGTGACCTCGAACCTGGGGATTAGGTCCGCTGGAGGCATTGCTCCGTTCGCAGTGTCGTGTTTTCTGCCTAATGCGCGACGTCATGGTCAGCTCTGAACAGCCAAGCAGGACAGGCCTGGTTAGTACTTGGATGGGTGACTGCTGGAACACCAGGTGCCACAGTGGGGCGCTAGAGAGAGAATGTTGTTGTGTCTTTAGGAAGACACTTCACCCACATTGCTAGTAAAGAGCTCTGAGTGCCTTGAAGGTGGAAAAGCGCTATATAAATACACTGTAATAATAGTAATATAATAATAATAATAATAATAATAATAATAATGATAATAATAATAATAATAATAATAATAATAATAATAATAATAATAATAATAATAATAATAATAATATAATAATAATAAATAATAATAATAATAATAATAATAATAGTAATAGTATAATAATAATAATCGCAAGTTGACAGAAAACAGAGTTCTGTTGACTGGGCAAACTGTTGGTTAATTTTTTTAAGGACTTTTTGGCCCATAGCCTTTATTAGACAGGACAGTATAGTGTGAAAAGGCGATGAGACTGGGGAAGGACATGCAGCAAACTGTCGATACCTAGATTCAAACTCACAACGCTGTGGGTCGCTCACATGGAGCGCACGTGTGTTATTCACTCAGCCACCCAGGAGCACAACTGGACAAAAGTGTCAAGAGTGAAGCCGTTTCACCACTCATCCAGTTGACTTCTTTAAGTTCTTAAGACTGCAAAGATCAGACGCAGCACCTTTAAGTGGAAATGAACACTTTTCAGACGTTTATTTGAATCAGTGTTTGGTCACAGTCATTGTTTAGTCATTGTTTGCACAAACGTTTGACACTACACAGAGAGTGACTTCACAAGACCCAGATTAGGTTTATGTTAACGGGCCCCTATCACCACTCTGGGGTTACTCCACAGATGTGACCCGTAACATGGTCTGGCGCTTCGTCTGCTTGTATCCATGAGATTAATGCCATACTGTGGAACATTCAAGGCAACGCAACACCATCTCCAATGAGACAAGCCGGTGTTACAAGTTGGAGAGCGCCTTTAACTTCAAACTTTCCCAAAGATGGTAATCAGGAAACTTAAAATGTAACCAGTGAAACACGCGCCGAGCTCACAAACAAGCGGCCGGTCAGACATTAAGAGTGAGGTAATGTGTCCGGTTTACTCCCACAATGCACTGCTGCAGGAGAAGCGAGTGAATCATCACTGGCGTGTTTTGTCCCAGAACCGGCGAAAACTTCACAAACATGTTGTCGCTCAAAAACTGTTGCATCACAAACCAACGATGAGCCTTTGCAGTACCATATCCTGTCACTAGGGGCATATAGAGGCATTTAATAGGAGAATAAGTGGGCTATGATCTGAGCCATATTAACAATTTAGTAATCAGTTTAATCAACGTTTTTCAAAACAGATCTAAATATGTGACACAATTCAAACTAGCTCGAGAAAACTAAATCGTCATATTGTTTCGTGTAATCATAATGTAAATGTGTGTAAATGGATCTAAAACGTATGTTAATTGAACTTAAAATACTTGAATGGAAAAAGGTGACATCTTATATTTAAGTAAGGTCAACATTTATTTTTATTTATTTTTTATTGCTTGAAAGATGAAGAAAAACACTTGGAAGAAATTTGAAAAGAAATTACAAATGTGTATATAATTTTCTATATTTGAATGAAAACCCAATAACGCTGGTCACTTATTTTTTACTATTTAAATTTTGGACATTCGATCTAATGTTTTGTGCACCTGACGCATGCAAAAGACAAACGTTGCAAACTTTGACATATTTTTTGAACCACAAAAGACAAACACGTACTGTCATTTGTGTTGGAAACTAGAACATTTAGGTTTTCCAACAAGCCCTCAAACACAGGCGGCGTGAAAAGGCCTCAATTATAAAATACAGGGAAGAATTTGCACCTGCCATTATTACATTCCTGTTTATGGTCTAAAACGTTCTTTGATGAATATTTCCTTCTTGTTTGGAATAAAAAGAAGTGAGTCCATTGCCTGTTTCAACTAGGAAAATGCACAAAAAAGGCAAAAAGACGACAGAGTGACCTCAGCCAATCAGAGAGGTCAGTAGCAGTCACGTGATCTAGCAAAACGTCCCAGAATTCAGCCAAATAAGGTGGGATTTCTATCTGAACAGAAAATAAAAAGCATCATATGTAATATATCCTTATATTGGCATAGAATTACATGTAAATTACTTCAAAGGTAAAGAGAAGAGATTCACATAGTACATCAAATCTAAAGTACATTAAAAGTAATTGCTTATTCTAGTTCGTATTTTATCGCAAAAAAATATTTTATATTTTTATTTCTCCAGTAACTTTTGTCTTTTACAGTCACAATATTATTTTTATTTTTATTTTTATTTTTTAAAAACAAAATCAGGCTAATAAAAATGAAATAAATGCTTGATAAGTCGGATATATTGTGGAACATTGCAGCAAAACAAGAGCATCTCCAAGGAGACTTAAAGGGCCTCTGACAGGTCGGACGACTCATTACATTAAAATCTAATTAAGATAAATATATTTTATATTTTGCTTAAGATTATACAAACTTTATCCCAGAATAGTTCGTTTTAAAAATGTATTATTTTACTTCCTGTTTGTAATCAGTGACATCACAGTAGGAAACCACTTTTTTCTTTTTTTTAACAAATTGAAATATATGAGAGCATCTTTACTTTCAATTCATGTTTAGAGGGTCAAAAAAGTAGTTTCCTTTGCGCACATTTTGCATAAACTGGATTGAATGTCCCTGGTGTGACGTCACTTCCTGTTATTTTCTACAGATTTGTTCAACTTTTCTCCACAAAATAGCTTCTTGACCGTTGTTAAACTGTAATTTATACTTACAACAGGTTTAAACACACAAAACCCTGTCACTCTACACAGGTTGTGTAACTGTCACCACAAAAGTTACGCATTTAAAGTTACTCACAATGCGTGGTTGAAGGCGGCACGTGCCCTCCGTCTGCACACAAACACCTTTGGACGTGTACGACTCCGCGAATCATTCACTCACTCACAAACATGTTTTTCACACTTAAAAAATAACGAGCTCGTTCTTCCTGCTGTCGCTCAAGTCTCTGTGAGTCATCCATGAACCAACTCTTGATCTTGTTTTTCACGATTTTAAGGCCGTCCAGTCCTCAGAACTAACTGTATTTAGTGCTCATAGAATTATTGCAGTATTATATTGACTTATTGACTTACTACAACTGACAGGGCACAAACACAAACATCAAACACACACACAAAACGCAACAGTAGTCAATATATTAATCATAAAGAAGGTAAAGTGCTCCAATGCCACTCAGGGCTCCACCAGTCCAGTCAAAAGAAGAGAAAGTACACAAGTATTACAAGTATTACCCGGGAAAACAATGAAGTATTAGATGAAAAGAAAGAGGTGCAATATATGTTTTGTTCATTAAAGTAAACAGGATTAAAAAACACACTTTTCTCCGTGAATGGTGGATTTTATTTGATTAAAAAGACAAATTGTGAGTTTTTTCCAGAGTTGTCGACGCGTTTTCGTTTTATACACGGTGGAGAAACATTGCGATCTGACCATTCCTGTCATAAGTTATTCGGTGTTTGGAGTGGGAGTCAGAATTACTTCACATTACAGCGTTTGTTAAGGCGCAAATGAGTGAGACAAACAGATTAAATCTATGTTTAGAGCGCAGAAAGTTAAGTGATCCAAATTGACAAATTGAAGATGAAAGCTGATATTTCACTGTCAGAACGCAGAGACATGGATGATTAAGGACTGGAGCCACGCTTTAACTGACATACGGAAAATAGAACAACTCACGTACGGATTCGACTTAAAAACGGAAAAACTTTGACAAAAAATGTGACAGAAACTGGACTAAATGGGACTGTTATTTTGGACTTTGTGTGCCTTAACTTTATGTTGCTTTAGATGCCTTACTTTCATTAATATTTCCAATTTTACACAATTTGTTCCTCACTTGTCCTGCCTTGTTTTTTTTTAATCATTATTTTTCTTTATATTTAAAAGTATTAAAACACAAAATAAGAAAGCAGAGACAGAGTTTTTAGGGACTGCAATGTGAGTCAACAAGAGTATTTAGGCAAGGGTTTTTGGCTGTAAAAAAAAAAAAAGAGTAAAGAGTAGAAATTGGACAAACAAATTAATACGGTAAAAAAGTGCCTCTCATCGAAGTAAAATACAGTTAAGATAAATATAGTTTGAATTTAGCTAAAAATGGTAAAAATATTATCACAGAATAGCGCATTTTTAAGGTTTATAATTTCACTTCCTGTTTGTAATTGATGACATCACACATGAAATGACCCAGCAAACACTGGGCCAAAACTCGTCGACTTTATTTTGTTGAATTCATGTTTAGAGAGTCAAAAAAGTCGTTTCTTTGTGTAAATGATGCATAAACTTAGACTGGAATGAGTGTCCCAGTGTGATGTCACTTATACGTACAACAGGTATAAATACACAAAATAAAGAAATAAAGTCAAAGTGATACTTTTAGGCTGTAATGACCAGCAGTAAGTTTTATCCTCTAAACTTTAGCAGATAAAACTACTTTATCTTCTAAAGTATCATGGAGCAGAGAGAAGCCAAAGATTGTACTCAAGGAAGAGGACCGATACTGCAAAATAATGTCACTCAAGTAAAAGTAGAGGTCCATGAAATTACATTAAAAAAGTATTTGGAGCAAATACTGCTCAAGAGTAATTGTAAGAAGAAAACTGCTCAGACAAAACATTCTTACGTTAAAGGGACAGTACGCCGCAATTTAGCCAAAAACAGACTTTTTTGAAAAACATGTTTTTTGAATGGTTTTGTTGCACTAAATGTATACAACCAGTGTCCTCACGGTGAGCGGGCTTGCATCTCCACAAACCTGACTGGTACTTGGCCTGGAGGAGGATCCACAGACGTACTTTGGCCTCTTTTAGCAGATTTACGGACTCGCTTGTTTTGTAAAACCCGTGTACACAGAAGTACTTTGTGTATTTGAGGACGGGGAAGAAGTCTGCGCTTTGCTCGGACTCTGACAGTGTGATTTCTCTTGTGTTTATGAGGTCATGCGTGTGCCACAACGCTAAATATTACCAAAAAGTGTCCAAAAAATACTTTAAAGGTCCGCACAAAAAAACAGGGGTTCCTCTCAGTTTGGGGGATGTGGGTGAAACATGTACAACTTATAATGAGGCGTTCCGTAAAGTGATAACATACCCTAAAAGAAAGGTTTGATGAACAATTACAATAGACAAACGGCGTGAAAAGATAAATACTTTTATTGGTGCGTTTGTGTTTTGACGAAGTACAAAAATACATTTCTCTTTGAAAATACGGACAGAGCGAGGTGAAGTCACTGTTACACGTGACAAATTAAAACTGTTCTCACAACTTTGACAATAAGTTATTTAAATAGAGGGGAAACATTAACACTTACACATCGACAAACTAAAAAAATAATAATAATAATAATAATAACGGTTTAAAAACACAAGTGAATAAAACAAAAACTGAAACAAAAAACAGTCTAAATAAAAGTGTCACAAAAATCTAAGATGGTAAAGTTGTGCTTTTCTTTATTTCATTGGCTTTTTCTTTAAATAATTTTTAAGTAATTCTGGTTCCTTTGGCTCCAATTCAACACAAGGTTATTTTCTTAATTTAAGCCCAATTAATTTAAACATGTGGATAAAAGCTCATTCACTGCATAAATTACACTGACTTTTATTACAAGTGAACACAAGATACTACAACTACTATTACTACAACTACTATTTCTATTATGGCCGTTCTATTACTGCTATAAAATGTAAAATGCTATATACGTCCCTCAGACTCGTCTTTTTATAGATCCTTTAAACTCAGGTCATTCAAACGATCAGAATTGAAGGCAAAAGGAAGAAGACCATAACACAATTTCAATGATTAACTCACATCAGATCTAAATGCTTATGGTTTTGGGTTTTTATAACAGAAATAAGCGACAATTTAGAAAGTCCAGGCTCGTGCGCTGCTACTTTCTCACCCCTGAAAAAGAGGTTTTGACAAAAGGTAAAAAAAAAAACAATTTAAAAATAAATTAGAAAAGAATTGCTTTTATATTACAATAGATGGAAAAAATAATGTATCTGTAGATAAAATGAAGAACTATTGTGGTAGTCGGTCTATAAGTATTTGTACGTAAAATCCAGTCAGTCATTGGTTTTACTTTAATAAAACCACATGGATTTTTTATATTCTGTGATTAATCCCAGTTTCTCCATTGACAATCCATTAGATTCCACTTCACATTTGCCTCAATTTTGGAATTCATAATATACTGTTTACACATTTGTACCGGGTGTATTCACAGTATTTGTTCAAATAAGCTGTATAACGTAAAATATCAACGGGAAAAAAGTGGTCAAATAAAAAGTTATTCAATCGTTTTGGCTAAAAAGTGTGCAACAAATCTACTTTTCTTTTTAGAATGAAAAGATGATTAAAACTATACGTTAAATACAAATACTTAGTTACGTTCATCTGTTTAGATGTTCCCTTCACATTTGCCGAACTCGTTGCTCCAGCTGATCTAACTGCCTCGCGATCTCATTTGGCAAATCAACGTTCACCTGCGTCGCAAAATACTCCCTAACTTTCTCCACTTCCTGTTCCCAAAACTCTTTATCCAATCGGAACAGCTGCTGCAGATCCACTTCCTGCTTCATGTGGCTGAGGTCGAGCGACCGTTGGCAGGGCAGGTACCCCACGGCGGACGGCATGGCGCCAGCCTGGCCGGTCACTCGTCGGAAGATCCAGTCCAAGACCCGGATGTTGTCTCCGAAACCCGGCCAGAGGAAGCCGGATCCGGGGGACTTTCGGAACCAGTTGACGTGGAAGATCTTGGGCAGTTTGGCCTCCGGGCGCTGGGACATGCTGAGCCAGTGGGACAGGTACTGGCCGAAGTTGTAGCCGAAGAAGGGGCGCATGGCGAACGGGTCGTGCATGATCACTTTACCTGTGAAAACAAAGAGAAAAGAAAATGAGATTCGGACTTTATTTTATTTCCACTATTTCACTCCTGTAAAAGCTGTTAAGGCGAGATACTGCAAGTGAATCGGAAAATAAAAGATAATATAATTTAGAGATATCAATTCGGAACATTTTACTTACCGAAACATAGAAAAACAATTCATTTAAAATGCCTTGGTTAATTTTGTTGATATATTAAATACGTGGGGAATTAGGGAATGTGCAAACAAATAAAATTAAAAAAACATTATCTACACATGATGTAGTGGCTTCCATGGCCCTGTCGTTGAACCACCACAGACCTTTTTTGGTCGCCTAATTTACTGTTCAGGGGTGATGTTGATTTAAATGCACTTGTACTGTTGGTGATGTTAAAGCATGAGACCCCCCGTGTCCCAAGACAATTAGAGTAAACTAAAATTGTCTGAAATTTGCCTCATTTTTTGGAGTGAAACTGACCAAAAAAACAAAACATTGAGACAAAAAAGACAGTAATAATAGTGTTGGCCTGTAGTGTCCCGCACTAACATTCAAAATATATTGTAGCCCTACCTTGGTACTCGGCTGCAGCGGTGGCCTCTGACCTCATGGCCGCCCCCACAAACACGCCATGCTCCCAGCTGAACGCCTCGTACACCAGCGGCACACCTGGTCACCACAACGCACACCAAAACGCGCGTTAGCATTAGCTCATGTCACCGGCCGGGGTTCAGCTCCAGGTGTTTGCCCTCACCTTCTGGTCTCCTGCCCCCGAAGATGATGGCCTCTATGGGGACGCCCTCTGGAGACTCCCACTGCGGGTCGATGATGGGGCACTGTCCGGCCGGGGTGCAGAACCGCGAGTTTGGGTGGGCACACGGCTCACCTGCAGATAAGAAGTGTTCTTTTTAGTTTGACTCCATAATTCTTGGTGATTATGTTGACATTTTGTAGTGAGTTTTAAAGACGCACTGGTGGTCACTTTTCTGGTGGAGGGTACGACACATGCTAACACTAATGCTAATTTGTTCACGTGATAACTTACCGTGTATATACGAAGTACTGGTAAACAAAGCACTATTTACTCACTGTTTTGGATCGTGTTCACTTCAGTTCTTTTCCATCTTGATAGTTCTTCAAGCAATAGGTAAGCACGAGTTTTATGTCAGCGATAGTAAAAGGTAGTAAAGTGAATCGATGGTTTGATTTTGAAAAAACGCCGGATGCATTTCACTGCGCTCATATGATTTCCCGTTTTGTATCGCCTCGTTTTGACAACTTCGCCGAAAAAGGCCCGCGGTGGGCTGTGGCAGTCCGGTGAATGTTCAATCCAACGGAAAGGATCCGGATCGCCGGTTCATTACGGGCTGGTACTGGTGCTTTTGGCCGATACTGATACGACTTCATGACTATTCGCCCATACCAATACCGGGCTGATATAACGGTGCATCCCTTCTACTTTCTCTATATTATCACATTGTTGATTCCTGCTTTCCCCCCTAACCTCAAGGGTCTCGATCAGCAACTCTTGACACCCAAACGTTCTTTGCCTTTCCTCTCATATCCTGTCTTTTTCCTCTTCAACACTAACCACAAATCTTCTGGAAAAACGATCTTGTATGATCATCTGTAGAATGGGCGTGACTTTCTTCTCCACTCAGCTACTCCAAAGTTTGAGACGGCTAATGGCTAACGCAGACAAAAGAAGCACGTCTTCTCCTGTGCTCCGGCTCCAGCTGCATGACTCTATGATTATCATCCGACTACAGGTCCTCTTCTGCGCCCCAGATAGTCACCTTATGAAGAGGCAAGAAGAAGGAGAGGGCTATTATGTCGGTATGGACAGCCTGGAGTTGCCGTAGTAACAGGTCCAAGGCTTTAACCTGGACGGAAATAGATGAGACATGAATAGGACGGCATGATGTTGGTTTCAGACATGGTTGTGACGTGGTATATAGCGCTCCTAATCCTGTGACTAAATTGCACTATTACAGCAGGGAAGAAACGGCATTAATGAATGGCAACGGAGCTGAAATGGAGCTTTTTCTGTTTATATTTGTGATTAAATGAAGCCGTAAATAACAATATATCTTAAAAACGAATCAGATTAAACATTAACAACCCTCACCCGGCACAAGTGTGTTTTTAGATCAAGTAGATTGCGCACTAAATCTGTTAACTCTGGACATCTGATTCATTTTCCACCTTCTAATATCTTCTAAAATGTCTCTGGAGTTGTTTGTGTGAAAATACACTTTATTATAAAACCCTGTACATATAATGTTTCTTGATATTGACAAGGAGAATGATGTAATCTTGATAAAATAGAGACAACATTTTGGACTCTTGACTAATTTGAAGCTGTTTTACATGAGAGCATGTTAATTCACTTTAGTTTGGGATTTTATTAATATACAGTGTTTTGAAAAGCATCTGTGATCGTTTCTCTTATTCTCTCTCTCTCCCATAATGAATAGATTTATAATTGATAGAATCATCAGTACACATCTTAATAAAGATTGACTGGAGCTTGTCAATCGTGCGAACGGCTTTGTCTTTCTTCTGCCCTCGATCATTTGGACATCTCAGCACGCAAATATAATCCACAATCTCTGATCCTTCCGACCGACGCCCTTAGTTTCAATGCAAATTCCCCACCGCCATCTCTACCAGTGTGGAGTTTGGTGGTGCATGCTGGGATAGCGCGAGTTGCAGGAGTTCTATGGGGTGATTCCAGAGGCAAAGTAAAAAACAAATGTAGACAGTTTTATAGATGCAACTAACAATTATTTTGGTAATTG
>BJKM01001347.1:0-53445 GCA_015082035.1 Chaenogobius annularis | reverse complement strand
AGACAGGACTGAGGACGATACTGGAACAGGACTGAGACGGGACTGAAACGGGACTGAAACGGGTCTGGACCGGGACTGAGAACAGGACCGAAACGGTCTGGACCAGGACTGAGACGTACTGAGATCGGGACTAGAGACGGGACTGAGACAGGACTGAAACGGGTCTGAAAACAGGGTACTGGACCAGGGTCTCGGGAGACGGACTGCAGACGGGACTGGACAGGCGAGAAGAACGTCTGTACGTAAGGACGGGTCTGGACCAGGACTTGAGAGCGGTATACTAGAGACGGGACTGAGACGCGGAAACTGAAGACAGGACTGAAACGGGTCTGAAACGGTTCTGGACCAGACTGAGACGGGACTGAACAAAATAGACTCAAAACGGACTAAAACAGGAGACTGGAAGCAGGGTCTGGACCTGGGACTGAACTAAGACCGAAACGTGGTCTGGCGACCAGAACTTGAGACGGGACTAGACAGGACCAGAAACAAGGGTCTGGACCAGAATAAAACGGGACTAAGACTGAGACGGGAGACGGATGAGACGGACTGAAGACCTGAAGCCTGGAAGGACTGAGACCGGACTGAGACAGGCGAACTACCGTCGGACCGCACTGAGGGACTGGAGACAGGCGCAGAAGACTGAAAACGGGTCTGGACCAGACTTAGACGGGACTGCAGCACGGGACTGAGACGGTACCTGAAACGGCGCTGGACCGGGACTGGCACAGGCACTGAGACAAGACTGAGACAGGACTGAAACGGGTCTGGACCAGGACTGAGACGGGACTAGGAGACGGGACTGAGACGGGACTGAAACGGGTCTGGACCGGGACTGAGACAGGACTGAGACAAGACTGAGACAGGACTGAAACGGGTCTGGACCGGGACTGAGACGGGACTAAAACGGGACTGAGACTGGACTAAAACGGGACTGAAACGGGACTAAAACGGAACTGAAACGGGACTAAAACGTAACTGAAACGGTACTGAGACGGGACTAAAACCCTCTGGTTCCCACTCTTCTGTTTGAGTCCAGATCGTGTTCGAGCCCCACAACATCGACAACGCGTCCCCAGCCACAGTGTCTCGGAACGGGATGGTGTTCATGAGCGAGTCAGTGCTGGGCTGGAGACCCGTGCTCCAGGCCTGGACCAGGACTTTACCTGACGCTCAGAGACACGAGCTGGAGAGGCGCTTCCACAGCTGCTACCAGGTCTGAACCAGGGAAGAACCAGGGAAGAACCAGGTCTGAACCAGGGAAAAACCAGGGAAAAACCAGGGAAGAACCAGGTCTAAACCAGGGAAGAACCAGGGAAGAACCAGGGAAGAACCAGGTCTGAACCAGGGAAGAACCAGGGAAGAACCAGGGAAAAACCAGGGAAAAACCAGGGAAGAACCAGGTCTAAACCAGGGAAGAACCAGGGAAGAACCAGGTCTAAACCAGGGAAGAACCAGGTCTGAACCAGGGAAGAACCAGGGAAGAACCAGGTCTGAACCAGGTCTGAACCAGGGAAAAACCAGGGAAGAACCAGGGAAAAACCAGGGAAAAACCAGGGAAGAACCAGGGAAGAACCAGGTCTGAACCAGGTTTAAACCAGGTCTAAACCAGGTCTAAACCAGGTCTAAACCATGGCAGAACCAGAGAAGAACCAGGGCAGAACCTGGTCTAAACCAGGTCTAAACCAGCCCACACTCTGGAGCGAGGTCGTCGCACCTGGAGAAGGTTTCAGACCCTGATAGACTTCCAGAGCATCTTCTCAAAGCTCTTTTAGTGTTCATACTTTGTGTCTCACTGAACTCTCTTTGGTTCCAGGACCTGCTGGACTTTGTGTGGACCTCAGTGAGTCCGAAGATGCAGGTTCTGGAGAGTATGTACATCCAACAGACCATCGACCTTCTGCAGGTGAGACACTGGGCCTGGCTATGATCCTGGTCTAGACCTCAGCCCTGTCAGGACCAGGGTATGATCCTGGTTTTGGTCTTCATCCTGTTTCCTGCAGCTTAAACCTCTGACCTCCTCCGTCCCTCCTCCGTCCTCCTCTGTCCTCCTCTGTCCTCCTTTGTCCCTCTTCTGTCCTCCGTCCTCCTCTGTCCTCCTTTGTCCCTCTTCTGTCCTCCATCTCTCCTCTTTCCTTCCTCTGTCCTCTGACCTCCTTCTTGGCCTCCTTGTCCTCCTCTGACCTCCTTTTCCCTCCTCTGTCCTCCTCTGTCCTCCTTTGTCCCTCACCTGAACCTCCTCTGGCCTCCTTTGTCCCTCCTCTGACCTCCTTTTGTCCCTCCTCTGTCCTCTTTTGTTCCCTCCTCTGACCTCCTTTGCCCCCTCCTCTTCCTCTGTCCTCCTTTGTCCCTCCTGGACCTCCTCTGGCCTCTTTGTCACTCCTTCTGCCTCCTTTTCCCTCCTACTGACCTCTGACTCTCCTCTGTCCTCTGCTCCTCCTTATGTCCTCCTCTGTCCTCCTTTGTCCCTCCTCTGAACCTCCTTTGCCCTCCTCTTGGCAACTCCTTTGTCCCTCCTCTGAACCTCTGACTCTCCTCTGTCCTCCTTTGTTCCTCCTCTTGTTCCCTCCTTGTCCCTTCCTTCTGACCTCCTTGCTCCTCCTCTGTACTCCTTGTCCCTCCTCTTGTCCCTCCTTTGTTCCGTTCCTCGTGTCCCTCCTTTGTCCCTCCATACTGACCTCCTTTGTCCCCTCCTCTGTCCTCCTTGTTCCTCCTCTGTCCTCCTTTGTCCCTCTTCTGTCCTCCTCCATCCCTCCTCTGATCCTCTGTCCTCCCTCTGTCCTCCTTTGTCCTCCTCTGTCCTCCTGTGTCCCCCCTGTCCTCCTCTTTCCTCCTCCATCCCCCTCCGTCCTCCCTCCATCCCTCCTCTGTCCTCTGCCTCCGTCCATCCTCTTCTGTCCTCCTCTGCTCCTCCTTTTGTTCCTCCTCTGTCCTCCTTTGTCCCTCCTTCTGTCCCCTTTGTCCCTTTCTCTGTTCCCTCCTCCATCCCTCCTCTGTCCCTCTGTCCCTCCTCTGTCCCTCCTTTGTCCTCCTCCTGTCCTCCTGTGTCCCCCTCTGTCCTCCATCTTTCCTCCTCCATCCCTCCTCCGTCCTCCTCCATCCCTCCTCTGTCCTCCTCTGTCCTCCTTTTTCCTCCTCTGTCCTCCTTTGTCCCTCCTCTGTCTCCTGTCCCTCCTCTGACCTCCTCTGGCCTCCTTTGTCAACTCCGTCTGCCTCCTTGTCCCTTCCCCCATCTTTCATCTGACCCCTTGTCCCTCCTCTGGCCTCCTTGTCCCTCCTCTGACCTCTGACTTCTTTCCCTTTTATCCTCTGTCCTCTGCCTCCTTTGTTCCTCCTCTGTCCTCCTTTGTCCCTCCTCTGACCTCCTTTGTCCCTCCTCTGGCCTCCTTTGTCCCTCCTCTGACCTCGACTCTCCTCGTCCTCCTTTGTCCTCCTCTGTCCTCCTTTCCCTCCTCTGACCTCCTTTGTCCCTCCTCTGTCCCTCCTTGTCCCTCCTCTGTCCCCTTTGTCCCTCCTCTGACTCCTTTTGTCCCTCCTCTGACCTCCTTGTTCCCTCCTCTGTCCTCTTTGTTCCTCCTCTGTCCTCCTCTGTCTCTCTGTCCTTTGTCCTCCTCTTGGGGGGGGGGGGGGGGGGGGGGGGGGGGGGGGGGGGGGGGGGGGGGGGGGGGGGGGGGGGGGGGGGGGGGTTGTCCTACTGGTCCCCTCTGTCCCTCCTCCATCGCCTGTACTGCGATGGTTGTCCTCCTCTGTCCTCTGCTGTGCTCCGCTCTCCTCCCTGTCCTTTTGTCCTCCTCTTTCCCTTCCTCCTGTCCTCCTCCATCCCTCCTTCTGTCCTCCTCTGTCCTCCTCTGTCCTCCTCTGTCCTCCTTGTCTTTTCTTGTGTTCCAGGGTTTGTTGTCGTCGTTGGAGGAGAAACAGGTTTCTGATCATGTGAGTCGACTGTTCACGTTCGCCCTCTTGTGGTCGCTCGGAGCGCTGCTGGAGCTGGAGGACAGAGCCAAGATGGAGGTCTTCCTCAAGGTCAGAACCACCTTTTTATCTGAGAAAATTTATTTCTAAAAGTTTCTAATTTTCCAGAGTAAAGATTTCTGGGCCTGTTTCTGTTCCAGAGTCACGGATCTTCTCTGGATCTGCCTCAGACGGAGGAGGACCAGACCATCTTTGAGTTTACTGTGAACCTCCAGGGACAATGGGAGCACTGGGCCAACAAGGTGCAATAAACACTCTAAAAGTCCAAACCATCGACATAAGTCTCTCAAAGTCCTTGTTTCCCTTGGTGTGGTTCAGGTCCGGATTACCCCAGAGATCATGTGCCGGACTACAGCTCCATCCTGGTCAAATGTGGACAACGTGAGGACGGACTTCCTCCTCCAGATCATCTCCAAGCAGAAGAAGCTGTTCTACTGATCGGAGAGCAAGGAACTGCCAAGACCGTCATGATACAAGTGAGGCCTGCAGTGAAGTCTGGGACATCTTCTCTGTTGTGTTCAGGGAGAAGTTTGTTGTGTTCAGGGGAAGTTTCTCTGTTGTGTTCAGGGTGAAGTTCCTTTGTTGTGTTCTCGGAAGTTTCTCTGTTGTGTTCAGGGGGAAGTTTCTCTGTTGTGTTCAGGGGGAAGTTTTCTGAAGTTGTGTTCAGGGGAAGTTTCTCTGTGTTCAGGGGGAAGTTTCTCTGTTGTGTTCAGGGTGAAGTTCCTTTGTTGTGTTAGGGGGAAGTTTCTCTGTGTTCAGGGGGAAGTTTCTCTGTTGTTGTTCGGGTGTAGTTCTTTGTTGTGTTCAGGGGGAAGTTTCCCTGTGTTCAGGGGAAGTTTTTGTGTTTTTGTTCAGGGCGGAAGTTTCTCTGTGTTCAGTGGGGAGTTTTCTCTTTGTGTTCAGGGAGAAGTTGTGTGTTTCTCTGTTGTGTTCAGGGGGAAGTTTCTCTGTTGTGTTCAGTGGGGAAGTTCTCCGTTGTGTTCAGGGGGAATTTCTCTGTTGTGTTCTGTTGTGTTCAGGGAAGTTTCTGTTTCAGGGGAAGTTTCTCCGTGAGTTTCCTTTTGTTCAGGGGAATTTCTCTCAAGTTTTTCTGTTGTGTTCAGGGGAAGTTTCTCTGTTGTGTTCAGAGTGAAGTTTCTCTGTTATGTTCAGGGGGAAGTTTCTCCGTGTGTTCTGTGTTCAGGGGGAAGTTTCTGTGTTCAGGGGAAGTTTTCTGTTGTGATCAGGGGGAGTTTCTCTGTTGTGTTCAGGGGAGTTTTCTTCCGTTGTGTTCAGGGAAGGTTCTCTGTTGTGTTCAGGGGGAAGTTTTCTTTTGTGTTAGGGTGATTTTTCTGTTGTGTTCAGGGTGAAGTTTTCTCTGTTGTGTTTCAGGGGAGTTTCTTCGTTCAGGTGAAGTTTCTCTGTTGTGTTCGGGGGAAGTTTTTGTTGTGTTCAGGGGGAAGTTTCTCTGTTGTGTTCAGGGGAAGTTTTCTCTGTTGTGTTCAGGGGAAGTTTCTTGTTGTGTTCAGGGTGAAGTTTTCTGTTGTGGTTCAGGGGAAGTTTCTCTGTTGTGTTCAGGGTGAAGTTTCTCTGTTGTGGTTCAGGGGGAAGTTTCTCTTGTGTGTTCAGGGTGAAGTTTTCTTTGTTGTGTTCAGGGGGAAGTTTCTCTGTTTTGTTGTGAAGTTGTTGTGTTCAGGGGAAGTTTCTCTGTTGTGTTCAGGGGGAAGTTTCTCTGTTGTGTTCAGGGGGAAGTTTCTCTCAGCGGGGAAGTTTCTCTGTTGTGTTCAGGGTGAAGTTTCTCTGTTGTGTTCAGGGGGAAGTTTCTCTGTTGTGTTCAGGGGGAAGTTTCTCTGTTGTGTTCAGGGGGAAGTTTCTCTGTTGTGTTCAGGGTTACTTGGGGAAGCTGGATGCCGAGTCTCACCTGAGTAAAACCCTGAGTTTCTCCTCGGCGACACTTCCTGTCATGTTCCAGCGCTCGGTCGAGAGTTACATCGACAAACGCGTCGGCGCCACCTACGGGCCGCCGGCAGGACGCAGCATGAGCGTGTTCATCGACGACATCAACATGCCCGTCATCAACGAGTGGGGCGACCAGGTAACTCAACGTTATCTTAGTGTTCGACAGTCAAACTATGTTGACCTTTTTAACCTGAACACAGAGAGACGGTGTTAATGTTCACGGAAAAGTGTTCGTCACCATTAGATTTCAGATTTGACTCAACATTTGGCCCGTTTGTGTCAAGTTTAGAATTGTACTTCCTGGTTGGACACGAGCACAAATATGACACAGGCAGAGGTCATTCCACAGCTGTTACCTAGCAACCAGACTGTAAACAAGAGCCAAACTCACATAAATAACACCACAGTTCTGACCTGACACAATAACACCAGAGAACACCTTTATTTAGTCCAACCACGGTTTGAACTGTCAGTTAGTGCGTCAGTTAAGTGTCAACTGTCTCTGTGTCGCACGCTGATGACATCACAGAGGCCGCGCCTCCCTGTCATTTTAAACTATTACATTCCCTCACAAACTGCAGCTTAGTTCAAATGAAACTAGGATGAATATTTACCACAGATGCCCTCCCACATAACGGAGTCAGACTGATAAAAACAAGAGCCTTATTTCACTGACTCCTCCTCTTCCTGTCAGATCACCAATGAGCTGGTGCGTCAGCTGATGGAGCAGAGAGGCTTCTACAGTCTGGAGCGACCCGGCGAGTTCATCCATGTGGTCGACGTGCAGGTTTGTGAACACATGAATGAGTGAATCGCACAGAGAACCCACAACAGAACAAACTGATGGAACTCGAGAGCAGGGACAGAATCCAGACATTTGTGAATCTGGAGCGTTCATCATGTCACAAACGGCAGAACGTGTCCTCGTCCTTCCACTGTCGCACTCTGATGACATCATTCGCACTTGTAAAATGTGCTCTATGGAGGTGTCGGTGTAATGCCTCATTGGTCCCGCAGGGGGAGCGACTCATTGTCACGATGTGCTTTCAGCTGGTGGCGGCCATGATTCACCCGGGCGGCGGCAGAAACGACGTCCCGCAGCGTCTGAAGAGGCAGTTCTCCATCTTTAACTGCACGCTGCCCTCAAACGCCTCCATCGACCGCATCTTCAGCGCCCTCGCCCGCGGGCACTTCTGCCCAGAGCGAGGCTTCGGCGCCAGGGTGTGTGCGCTGGCCGCCGCCCTGGTGCCCACCACGAGACGAGTGTGGCAGGCCATCAAAGCCAAGGTCAGAGCCGCCGAGGCGCCAAGCTTTAGTAGTGTTCTCGTTACCGTGGAAATATAATCGGGAGTTTGTTTAGATGAGTAAATCATTAAAGACCCGTTTGGAACATTTCACACTGTTCTTCCAGATGCTTCCGTCTCCAGCCAAGTTCCACTACATCTTCAACCTGAGAGACCTGAGCCGAATCTGGCAGGTACAGACCAAACCAGGCCAAACCAGGCCTAAACCAGACTAAACCAGGCCACACCAGGTCTAAACCAGGCCAACCCAGGACCAAACCAGGCCAAACCAGGCAAAACCAGGCCTAAACCAGACTAAACCAGGCCACACCAGGTCCAAACCAGGCCATACCAGGTCTAAACCAGGCCAACCCATGACCAAACCAGGCCAACCCAGGACCAAACCAGGCAAAACCAGGACCAAACCAGGCAAAACCAGGCAAAACCAGGCAAAAACAAGACTAAACCAGACTACAGCAGGTCTAAACCAGGCCAAACCAGGACCAAATCAGGCCAAAACAAGACTAAACCAGGCCAAACCAGGTCTAAACCAGGTCTAAACCAGGACTAAACCAGGTCTAAACCAGGTCTAAACCAGGTGTAAACCAGGTCTAAACCAGGTCTAAACCAGGTCTAAACCAGGTCTAAACCAGGTCTAAACCAGGTCTAAACCCTGCCTCCTCCTGTTTCAGGGCCTCCTGACGGTGGGGCAGTCTGAGGTTTTGTGTCAGTGAGGAGCTGCTCTCGGCTCTGTTCCACCACGAAGTCTCCAGAGTCCATCGCCGACAGGTTCAGCCCGACCAAATCAGACAGAGACACCTTCAGTGACATGCATAGCGGGGTCAGAGTGCCACCCGACCTCAGAGTCCCCCCCATAACAGACCCCGACCTCAGGTCCCACCCCGACGTCAGAGTCCACGCCGACCTCAGAGTTCCCACCCTCGACCTCAGAGTCCCACCCTCGACCATGCAGAGTCCACCCTCGAACCTCATCCGACCCTCGACCTCAGATCCCGACCCTGACCTCAGTCGACGCCTGACTCAGTCGGACCCTGCGACCTCGAGTCCGACCGCCTCGACCTCAGAGTCCCACCCCGACTCAGAGTCCCGCCCCGACCTCAGAGTCCAACCCGACTCAGAGTCCACCTCGAACATCAGCAGGTCACCCCGACATCAGAGTGCACTCAGTGCCGGACCCTCCAAATTTTTAACAATTTAGGACGAGGGTTTTATCACACACTCTCGACCTAGAGTCCCACCCTCGACTCCAACGTCCGACCTCGACCTCAGAGTCCGAGTCCCATCGCATCCTTCAGGTTCAGCTCCCACGGCCTCTCGCATCAGAGGATCTCCTACTCCTACGAATTCTCTCAGACGATCACCGTAAGACCTTCGCACTCACTAGAGTTCGATATTGTGGTTCCTGTCGTACAAGATCACCGCTGAGGATTTCATATGAGGAAGGTTGTGGACACTTGATGTCAGGCTCAGTGGAACAGCAGCTTCGTGGACTTCCTGCGGCGAGGCTTCCAGAGGCGACGGGCGACGAGCCGGAGGACGGTGGAGCAGGAGCGCCGAAAGTACGGGTCCCACAGGACTAACCAGGACTAACACCAGGACTAAACCAGGACTAAACAGGACTTGAACTAGGTCTTGAACTAAAGAAATAAAGGCTAGGGTCTAGAACGGCAGGACTGGAACAGGACTGAACGCCAGGACTGAACCAGGCAGACTAACCAGACTAACCAGGAGACTGAACCAGACTGAACACAGCTGACAGGTCGAACCAGGACTGAACAGGACTAACCAGGACTGAACCAGACTAACCAGGACTAACCATGGAGGGGACTTGGGAACCACGAAACCACGGGACTGAACCAGACTGAACAGGCACAAACAGGACCTGAACCAGGACTGAACCAGGACCTGAAACCAGACTAACCAGGACTGAACCAGGACTCCAGACTACCAGATGAACTGAACAGAACAGAGCTAACCAGGACTCGAACCAGCAACCAGACTCCGTTACAGCAACGACTGATAACCAGCGAACCGTGAACCAGGACTGAACACCAGGACGTGAACCAGGAAACAGGACTAACCAGGACTAACCAGGACTGAACCCACGACTAACCAGCGACTGAACCAGGACTGAACCAGGAGCTAACCAGGACTGAACCAGGACTGAACCAGACTGAACCAGACAACCAAGATTGAACATGGACTGAACCAGGACTGAACCAGTCTAACCTGGACTAAAGCAGGTCTAAGCATGTTCTAAAGGCATGACTAAAGCAAGTCTAAAGCAGGACTAAAAGCAGGTTAAAAGCAGGTCTAAAGCAGTCTAAAGCAGGTCTAAAGGCAGGACTAAAGCAGGACTAAAGCAGGACTATAAGCAGGACAAAGCAGGTCTAAAGCACGTTAAAGCGGTCTAAAGCAGTCTAAAGCAGGACTAAGCAGACTAAAGCAGGACTAAAGAGGTCTAACCAGTCTAATAAGCAGGTTCTAAAGCAGTCTAAAGCAGTCTTAAAGCAGGTCCTAAAGCAGTCTAAAGCAGGTCTAAAGAGGTCTAAAGCAGGTCTAATCAGACTAAGCAGGTCTAAAAGCAAGGACTAAAGCAGGTCTTAAAGCAGGGCTAAAGCAGGACTAAAGCAGGAACTAAAGCAGGACTAAAGGCAGGACTAAAGAGGTCTAAACGCAAGGTTCTAAACAGGTTCTAAAAGCAGGTCTAAAGCAGGACTAAAGCAGGTCTAAAGCAGTCTAAAGCAGCAAGGCAGTCTAAAGCAGGTCTAAAGCAGGTCCTAAAGCAGGTCTAAAGCAGGTCTAAAGCAGTCTAAAAGCAGGTCTAAAGCAGGTCTAAACCAGGTCTTAAAGCAGGTCTAAAGCAGTCTAAAGCAGGTCTAAAAGATTGGGTCAATAAAGCAGGTCTAAAGCAGGTCTAAAGGACAGCGTCTTAAAGGAGTCTAAAGGCAGTGACTCATGTCACTTCTGTCAGGTTTAGGATCAAGAAGTTCTGTGTGTGATTGATCAGCTGTCATGAGCCCTGGTCCCGTCGCTGGAGGCTTGGCGAGCGTCTGGCGTTCTTTCAGCTTCAGTACAACGAGGGCGTGAGGGGGAGCCATGGACTCGTCTTCTTCAAGGTATCAAGCAAAGCCAAACGAGAAAAAACAACAAAAACGTGACAAAAAAACGTGACAAAAAACTGCAAAAAGCGACTGAAATGTGACCAACGGTAACTTACAGTGGACAACACGCAATTAAGAGACTATTGGCAACAAAACTGTGAACGGCAAAAGTTGCCGACAGAATGCAACAAAAAGCAGCGAATAAATGTAACCAAAAGTTCCAAAAATGCCTACTTAAAAGTGACTGACTTGATCTCGTGCATAATAGCGCCGTGTTTCCGCTGATGCTAACTTTTATATGTGGACCTTAGCAACACAGAGCTAGCAAAGCACGTTAGCAACAGTCTCTGTTCCTGTTTGTCCCAAATGTGGTGTTTCCAGGTCAGAATGTGTCTGACATGATTCCAAAGAGAGGTTCAAACGCGGCGTCGAGGCTTTGCACACAAGGGAAAGACATGAGGCAAAACTGTTCCTGTGCACGCTCGCTTTAGCCACGCCCCTCACACACACACACTGGAATGACTCAAGGTGTTTTTGTGACGCGCTCAGATCGACCTCAGGGGTAAAACGTGTCCCTCAGGAGGATTTTTGTTGCCTTTAGTCACGTTTATGTCATGTTTTGTTGCTTAAAGTCATGTTTTTGACACTATTAGTTTTTGTAGATTTTCGATGTTTTTGTTTTTTTTGCTTTAAGTTTGCATTTTTAGCCGCGCTTTTGTTGCTATTGTCACGTTTCTGACTATTTTAATTGCATTTTTGTCACTTTTAGCCACTTTTTTGTTGTATTTGTCACGCTTTTGACATTTTTAGTTGCGTTTTTTGTCGATTCTAGTCCCGTTTTGTTGACTTCAGTCGCATCGTTATTGCAATTAGTCACCTTTAGCCACGCCCCTCTCACACAAACGTGGAGCCACCGTCTTCTTCTGAAGTGTAACCCCGGTATGTCTGACGTGTCCTCTGCTGTCCCTCGGAGGACGCCATGGTGCACCTGATGCGCGTGTCCCGGATCCTTGGCACGCCTCGGGGAAACGCCCTGCTCGTGGGCGTCGGCGGCTCGGGGAAGCAGAGTCTGACACGCCTCGCCTCCTTCATCGCCGGGTACCAGACCTTCCAGATCACGCTGACCAGGTACAGGACCCCGGACCGCCGTCACCGCCCGTGTCAGAGGGGGGCGGGAGGGTTAAATGCACTCTCTGTCCCCTCCTCAGGTCGTACGGCTGCTCGAACTTCCTGGACGACCTGCGGGCGCTGTACAGACTGAGCGGGCAGCAGGGCACGGGCGTCACCTTCCTCTTCACCGACAACGACATCAAGGACGAGGCTTTTCTCGGTCTGAACACAACTCTTACATTTGGTTTAGTTTCAGCAGTAACAGTGTCGTCGACGTCATCGCTGGACTAAAGGAGGAGCGGGCAGCAGGGCTAAAGGAGAAGTTAGTCCGGACGTAACACGTCTAAAGGAGAAGTTAGTCCGGACGTAACACTCAGGAACCTCTAAAGGAGAAGTTTAGTCCGGACGTAACACTCAGGACCCTAAAGGAGAAGTTAGTCCGGACGTAACATCAGGACCCTAAAGGAGGAGTTAGTCCGGACGTAACACGTCAGGACCCTAAGGAGAAGTTAGTCCGGACGTAACACTTCTAAAGGAGAAAGTCGGTCAGGACCCTAAGGAGAAGTCAGGGACGAACACAGGAACTAAAGGAGGAGTTAGTCTTACTAAAGGAGAATCGGACGTAACACTCAGGACCCTAAAGGAGAAGTTAGTCAGGACGTAACACTCAGGACCCTAAAGGAGGAGTTAGTCCGGAGTAACACTCAGGACTAAAGGAGAAGTAGTCAGGACGTAACACTCAGGACCCTAAAGGAGAAGACGTCATCAGGACGCTAAAGGAGAAGTTAGTCAGGACGGTAACACAGGACCTAAAGGAGAAGTTAGTCCGGACGTAACACTCAGGACCCTAAAGGAGAAGTTAGTCCGGACGTAACACTCAGGACCCTAAAGGAGAAGTTAGTCCGGACGTAACACTCAGGACTAAAGGAGAGTTAGTCCGCTAACTCAGACCCTAAAGGGATAGTCCGGAGTAACACCGGACTAAAGGAGAAGTTAGTACGTAACACTCAGGACCCTAAGGAGGAGATTAGATCCGGACGTAACACTCAGGACCCTATAAGGAGAAGTTAGTCCGGACGAACACTCATGGAACCCTAAAGGAGAAGTAGTCCGGACGTAAACTCAGACCCTAAAGGAGGAGTTAGTCCGGAACGTAACACTCAGGACCCTAAGGAGAGTTAGTCCGGACGTAACACTCAGGACCCTAAAGGAGAAGTTAGTCCGACGTAACACTCACCTAAGAGGTCCGAGATCAGACCTAAAGGAGGAGTTAGTTCGGACGTAACACTCAGACCCGTAAGGAGAGTTAGTCAGGACGTAACACTCAGACCCTAAAGGGAAGTTAGTCAGGACGTAACACTCAGGACCTAAAGGAGGAGTTAGTCGGATTAACCTCGGACCCTAAAGGAGAAGTTAGTCCCGGACGTAACACTCAGGACCCTAAAGGAGAAGTTAGTCCGGCAGTAAACACTCAGGAGCCCGAAAGGAGGACGTTAGTCAGGACGTAACAGCTCAGGACCTAAAGAGGAGTTAGTCCGACGTAAACGGACCTAGAATTGTCGAGTACACCAGCCTAAGGAGGAGCAGGATCAGCTAAAGATGTCCGGGACCTTAACACTGACCCAATGGAGTAAGCCGCACGTAAAAGGCCAAAGAATATAGGACGCACTCGGCCAAAGGACGTTAGTACTACCTCAGGACCTAAAGGAGAGTTGTGGAGTACCTTCAGCCGAAGTAGTCAACGTAACACTCCCAGAGAAGATCGGACCTACCAGAACTAAAGGAGGATTAGTCCCGGACGTACACCTCAGGACCAAAGGAGAAGTTAGTCACGGGACGTAACACTCAGGGACCCTAAAGGAGAAGTTAGTCCAGACGTAACACTCAGGAGCCCTAAAGGAGGGTTAGTCAGGACGTAACACTCAGGACAACCTAAAGAGAAGTATGTAGACGTACATCAGGACCTAAAGAGAAGTTAGTCCGGACGTAACACTCAGGACGCCTAAGAGGAGTAGTTTATCAGACGTAAACTCAGGACCCCTAAGGAGAGTTTATCAGCGACGTAAACCAGACCCTAAAGGGGAGAAGTTAGTCAGGACGTAACACTGCAGGACCCTAAAGAGGAGTTAGTCAGCAGTAACACTCAGGACCCTAAAGGAGAAGTTAGTCAGGACGTAACACTCAGGACAGGACCTAAAGGAGAAGTTAGTCAGGACGTAACACTCAGGACCCTAAAGGAGAAGTTAGTCAGGACGTAACACTCAGGACCCTAAAGGAGGAGTTAGTCAGGACGTAACACTCAGGACCCTAAAGGAGGAGTTAGTCAGGACATAACACTCAGATGGTTTGACCTTGTTCTTCAGAGTTCATGAATAACGTTTTGGCGAGTGGAGAAGTGTCGAACCTTTTTCCTCGAGACGAACTGGACGACATCACCCAGGACCTGATCCCGGCGATGAAGAGACACGCCCCCAAGCGACCTCCGACCCCCGAGAACCTCTACGACTACTTCCTGTCCCGAGTGCGCGCCAATCTCCACGTGGTCCTGTGCTTCTCCCCCATCGGAGACAAGTTCAGGTCCAGAGCTCTGAAGGTGAACCAGGACCAGGACTGGACCGGGACCAGGACTGGACCAGGACTGTACTGGACCAGGGCTAGACAGTATTGACAGTAGTAGGATCTTAAACCAGGACATAAACTGGATTTAAACTGTACTTAAACTGTATTTAAACTGGATTTAAACCTGGATGTAAACCTGGATTTAAACCTAGATTTAAACTGGATTTAAACTGGATTTAAACTGGATTTAAACTGGATTTAAACCTAGACTTAAACTGGATTTAAACTGGATTTAAACCTAGATTTAAACTGGATTTAAACCTGGATTTAAACCTGGATTTAAACTTGATTTAAACTTGATTTAAACTGGATTTAAACTGGATTTAAACTGGATTTAAACTGGATTTAAACTGGATTTAAACTGGATTTAAACCTGGATTTAAACCTGGATTTAAACTGGCCCTAAACCTGGTCTGACCCGGTCTCTGGTCCCCAGTTCCCGGGCCTGATCTCGGGCTGCACCGTGGACTGGTTCCAGCGCTGGCCCAACGACGCTCTGGTGGCCGTGTCGCATCACTTCCTGTCCGAGTATTCTGAGCTGCGCTGCCCCCCGGAGGTCAAAGAGAGCGTGGTCCTGTCCATGGGGGGCTTCCAGGTCAGAGTTCGCCTGAAGGGGTTCTGCTCTCCCGGTGGGAAGGCATCTGACACGTTTCTGTGGCGCAGGACGAGGTGGCGGAGAAGTGCTCTGAATACTTCGAGCGTTTCCGGCGTCAGACGTTCGTGACGCCGCGCTCGTTCCTCTCCTTCATCAACAGCTACAAACTCATCTACTCGGAGAAGATCCGCCACGTGGGAACTCTGGCCCAGCGCATGCAAACCGGTCCGACCCGCCCGCGAGCACACGGTCCACACACGCGAGCGAGCCGGTCCGACCCGCCACACGCGAGCTGAGCCGGTCCGACCCGCACAAGTACGCGAGCGAGACCGGTCCGCCGGCCACACGCGAGACGAGCCGGTCCGACACCGCCACCCACAGCCGGTCCGACCCGCCACACGCGAGCGAGCCGGTCCGACCCGCCCACACGCGGCGAGCCGGTCCGACGCCCCACACACACATGAGCGACCGTTCCGACCCGCCACACAATGAGCGAGCCGTCCGACCCGCCACACACACGAGCGAGCCGGTCCGACCCGCCTACACACCCACATTGAGCGAGCCGGTCCGACCCGCCACACGCGAGCGGAGCCGGTCCGACCCGCCACACGCGAGCGAGCCGGTCCGACCCCACACACACATGAGCGAGCCGGTAACGACCCGCCAAACGCGAGCGAGCTCGTCCGACCCGCCACACGGAGCGAGCCGGTCCGACCCGCACACCGACCCGCCGACCCGCCACACGAGCGAGCCGGTCCGACCCGCCACACGAGCGAGCGCGTCCGACCCCGCCACCGCCAACCACTGAGCGAGCCGCGAGTCCGGACCGCCACAATTGAGCGAGCGTTCCGACCCGCCACACATGACGCGAGCCGGTCCGACCCGCCACACACACGAGCGAGCCGGTCCGACCCCGCACACGCGAGCGACACGGTCCGACCGCCACACGCGGAGCGAGCGGTCCGACCCGCCACAACGCGGAGCAGAGCCGGTCCCGACCGCGCACTACACGCGACGACACATGAGCGAGCCGGTCCGACCCGCCACAATGATGCGAGCCGTTCCGACCGCGCACACAGAGCGAGCCGGTACGACCCGCCACACATGACACGAGCGAGCGGTCCGACCCGCCACACGCCGCAGGTCGAGCCGGTCCGACCCGCCACATCAGCGCGGAGCTCGGTCCGACCCGCCACACAGCGAGCACACCGGTCCGACCCGCCACAGAGCGAGCGAAGCCGGTCCGACCGCACACCGCCGAGCGAGCGCGTTCCGACCCTGCCACACACGACGGCCGGTCCGAACCCGTCACAACACGAGCGAGCCGGTCGACCCGCCACACACCGGAGCAAACGCGGTGCCGACCCGTCACACAACACACCACGTCGAGCGAAGCCCGTCTCGACCCTGTACATTCAGTCAGGTTCTGTTGGAGCTCGTGTGCAGCTCGGTTCTGTTGAGACTCGTGTTTCAGCTCGGTTCTGTTGGACTCGTTCTGTGTTTCAGCTCGCGTTCTGTTGGGACTCTTCTCGGTGTTTCAGTTCGTTCGTGTTGGAGTCGTTCTCGTGGTTTGTAGCTCGGTTCTGTTATGCGACTCGTGTTTCAGCTCGGTTCTGTTGCTCGTTCTCATGTTTTCAGCTTCGGTTTCTGTTGGAGTTCCGTGTTTCAGCTCGGTTCTGTTGGAGTCCTTCTCGTGTTTCAGCTCGGTTCTGTTTGGAGTCGTTTGTTTTTCCAGCTCGGTTCTGTTGGACTCGTGTTTCAGCTCGGTTCTGTTGGAGTCGTTCTCTGGTGTTTTCAGCTCGGTTCTGTTGGATCTCGTGTTTCAGCTTGGTTCTGTTGGAGTCGTTCTCGTGTTTCAGCTCGGTTCTGTTGGACTCGTGTTTCAGCTTGGTTCTGTTGGAGTCGTTCTCTGTGTTTGTACGCTTCGGTTCTGTTGGAGTCGTTCTCATGTTTTAGCTCGGTTCTGTTGGACTCGGTGTTTCAGCTCGGTTCCTGTTGGAGTCGTTCTCGATGTTTCAGCTCGGTTCTGTTGGAGTCGTTCTCTGTTTTCAGCTCGGTTCTGTTGGAGTCGTTCTCAGATTGTTTTCAGCTCGGTTCTGTTGGAGTCGTTCTCGTGTTTCAGTTTCAGCTCGGTTCTGTTGGAGTCGTTCTCGTGTTTCAGCTCGGTTCTGTTGGAGTTGTTCTCGGTGTTTTCAGCTCGGTTCTGTTGGAGTCGTTCTCGTGTGTCGGTTCAGCTCGGTTCTGTTGGACTCGTGTTCAGCTCGGTTCTGTTGGACTGGTTTCAGCTCGGTTCTGTTGGACTCGTGTTTCAGCTCGGTTCTGTTGGACTCGTGTTTCAGCTCGTTCTGTTGACTCGTGTCTCAGCTCGGTTCTGTTGGACTCGTGTTTCAGCTCGGTTCTGTTGGAGTTGTTCTTGTGTTTCAGCTCGGTTCTGTTGGACTCGTGTTTCAGCTCGGTTCTGTTGGACTCGTTCTCATGTTTCAGCTCAGTTCTGTTGGACTCGTTCTCATGTTTCAGCTCTCGTGTTTCAGCTCGGTTCTGTTGGACTCGTGTCTCAGCTCGGTTCTGTTGGATGACTTGTGTTTCAGCTCGGTTCTGTTGGAGTTGTTCTTGTGGTTTCAGCTGGTTGTTGTTGACTCGTGTTTCAGCTCGGGTTCTGTGGACTCGTTCTCATGTTTCAGCTCAGTTCTGTTGACTCGTTTAGTTCGCTCGGTCTGTTGGTCGTGTTTCAGCTCGGTTCTGTTGACTCGTGTCTCAGCTCGTTCTTTTGGACTCTTTCAGCTCGGTTTCTGTGGACTCTGGTTTCAGACCTCGGTTTCCTCGGTTGGGACTCTTGTGTTCAGCTCGGGATTGTCGTCGGTTTGGACTCGTTCTCAATGTTTCCAGCTGTCGTGACGTTCTCAGTTTCGTCGTTTGGACTCTTCGTCGTTCTTGGATGTTCTCAGCTCGGTTCTTGGCTGTCAGCTGGTTTACTCGTGTTTCAGCTCGGTGGAGTCTTCGTGTTTCTTCGGTGGACTCGTGTAGCTCGGTCGGCTCTTTCAGCGTCTTGACTGTGTTCATGGTTCTGTTGGACTCGTGTTTCAGGCTCGGTTCTGTTGGTACTCGGTGCTCAGCTCGGTTTCTGTGAGTACGTTCTCGTGTTTCAGCTCGTTTGTTGGACTCTGTTTCTCGTTCTGTTGGAGTCTTCCGTTTTCTCGTTTGTTCTTGTGTTCTGCTCCGGCTCTGTTGGATCGTGTATCAGCTCGGTTCGTGAACTCGTGTCTCAGCTCGGTTGTTCGTCGTGTCAACTCGTTTCTGTTACTCGTGTTCAAGCTCGGTTCTGTTGGATCTCCGTGTTCTCTCGTTTCGTTGGATCGTTCTCAGTCGTTCTGTTGGACGTGTAGCTCGTTCTGTTGACTCGTGCAGTCTCGGTTTGCTGTTGCGTGTTACTTCGGTGTTGGAGCTCGTCAGCTGGTTTGACTGTTTTGCGGTTGAGCGTTCTCGTTTGCTTCTTCTGGGACGGTTCCTCGTGTAGTCTGTCGTCGTGCTGTTGGACTCGTGTTTCAGCTGTCTGTTGGACCTATACTGGTTCTTGTTGGAGCCTTCCAGTTTCTGCTCGGTTTCTGTCGGTCTTCTCGTTTTTGACTCGTCGTTGCTTGCTCGCTCGTTCTGTTGACCGGCTACTCGCTCGTCTGTTGTCTCTGTTCAGCTCGGTTTCTGTTGGACTCGTGTTTCAGCTCGTTCTGTTGTTTTCTGTTCAGGCTCGGTCTGTTGAACTCGTGTCTTCGAGCTCGGTTCTGTGGACTCGTTCTCGTTTCTGCGCTCGGTTCTGTTGACTCGTCAGCTCGTTCTGTACGTTCTGTTAGCTCGGCGTTACTGTGTCAGCTCTTTGACTCGTTCAGTCGCTGTGGCTGTTCTCTTCAGCTCGTCGTTGAACTCTGTTTCAGGTTGGATTCGTACTCGGTTCTGTTATCGTTTCAGCTCGGTTCTGTGGCTGTGTTTAGGATCTTGGCCGTCTCGGTTTCTGGTCTTGACGGCTCGTCGGTTCTGTTGCTCGTGTTCGCGACTTGTTCAAGCTGTCTTTACTCTGCAGCTCGGTTCTTGCTCTGTCTCGTCGTTCTGTCCGTTTGCGTTTAGCTCGTTCTGTTGCACTCGTAGCTCGGTTCTGGGGCTGTTGTAGCCTCTGACATCGTTTCGTGTTTCTCGTCGTGACTCGTGTCTCGCTGGTTTGACTCGTTCAGCTCGGTTCTGTTGGACTTCGTGTCATCAGCTCGGTTCTGTTGACTCGTGTTTCAGCTCGGTTCTGTTGGACTCGTGTTTCAGCTCGGTTCTGTTGGACTCGTGTTCTCAGCTCGGTTCTGTTGGACTCGTGTCTCAGCTCGGTCTAGTTGGATCGTGTCTGGAGCTCGGTCTGTGGACTCGTGTTCAGCTCGGTTCTGTTGGACTCGTGCTTTCCTTCAGGTCTGAGTAAACTGATGGAGGCCGAAGTCTCTGTGTCTGAACTGTCGGAGCAGCTGCTGCTGAAAGGCAGCAGGAGCTGGCCAGCGCCTCCCAGAGGGCAGACGCAGTACTGCAGGAGCGTCACAGAGAAGGCCCGCGCTGCAGAGAAGGTCAGAGGTCATCCCAAATGATAATAGTGTTTGGCAGAAAGACGACATTTTCTGTTGTCAAAAACCCATTTTTCACATTTTAAACGGCCCAAAAATCCCATATTTGGGATTTATTCTTGTGTGTGTATGTGTGTGTTAATGTGTCTATGTGTGTGTGTGTGTGTGTGTGTGTGTGTGTGTATGTGTGTGTTTTATGTGTCTATGTGTGTGTGTGTGTGTGTTTTATGTGCCTTATGTGTGTGTGTGTGTGTGTGTGTATGTGTGTGTTTTATGTGTCTATGTGTGTGTGTGTGTGTGTGTGTGTGTTTTAATGTGTCTGTGTCTGTGTGTGTTTTATATGTCTGTGTGTGTCGTCTATCGTGTGCAATTTGTGTGTGTGTGCTGTGTGTGTCTATGTGTGTGTGTGTATGTGTGTGTTTCTGTGTCTATGTGTTGTGTGTGTTTGTGTGTGTCTATGTGTGTGTGTGTGTGTGTGTGTTTCATGTTTATCTTATTGTTGTTGTGTGTGTGTGTGTTTTATGTGTCTGTGTGTGTTTTATGTGTCTATGTTGTTGCGTTTGTGTGTGTGTGTGTGTTTAATGTGTGTGTGTGTGTGTGGTGTGTGATATGTATGTGTGTGTGTGTGTTTTATGTGTCTGTGTGTGTGTGTGTGTGTGTGTGTATGTGTGTGTTTTCTGTGGTCTATGTGATGGTGTGTGTTTTGTGTGTCCTATGTGTGTGTGTGTGTCGTGTGTGTGTTTTGTGTGTCTATGTGTCTGTGTGTGTGTGTGTGTGTTTCAGGTGAAGCAGGCAGGTGCAGAAGGTGAAGGACCGAGCGCAGGCTGATCGTGGACGAGAATCGAGGCCGATAAATCTGTTTGCCGAGTCAAAGCTGAAGGCGGCAAAACCTTGCTCTGGGAGCGGCAGAGGCGGCACTGCAGGCTGACACAACACAACACAGCACACACACACACACACAACACACACACACACACACACACACACAACACACACACACACACACACAACACACAACACACACACACACACACACACAACACACACACACACGCAACACACAACACACAACACACACACACAAAACACACACACACACACAACACACACATGCACACACACACAACACACACACACACAACACACAACACACAACACACGCTAACACACACGCACAAACAACACACAACACACACAACACACACACAACCACGCACACAACACACACAACACACAACAACAAAGCACTAAACACACCACCACAACAACAACACACAACGCACAACAACAGCACACAACCATACAACACACACAACACACAACAACACACACACAACACAACATCACACACACACAACACACAACAACAGCACACAACACCACAACACACAACCACACAAACGGCACACAACCAACATCCACATCACAACACACACACACACAACACACACACACACACACACACAAACACAAACACTACAAACACACATACACACACCACGCACACACACGCACCACACACAACACAAAACACACACACAACCACAACACACCAACAACACACTGCACACACACACACACAACACACTCACAACACACACACACACAACATCAGCAACAACACACACAACAACACAACACACTCACACAACCACAACAATATGCAAATACAACACAAACGCATAACGCAATATCAGCACACACAACACACACAACAACAAGACAACAACACAACAACACACTCAAACACACACAACACACAAGCACATCACACACAACACACACACAACACACAACACACTACACACACACACACACAACACACACAACACACCACAACCACACTACAACACACAACATACACACAACACACACGCAAACATACACACACACACACACACACACAACACACAACACACACAGCACACACAACACACTCACAACACACACACACACTCACACACACACACACAACACACACAGCACAACAACACACATACACACACACACACACACACAACACACACAACACACAACCACACACAACACGAACACACAACACACTCCACAACGACACACACACACACAACACACAAGCATAACCACACACAACACACTCACAACACACAACAACACACACAACACACAACATTACATCACACCAGACACACAAACACAACAACACACAACATAAACAGCACACATACAGCCAAGCACGAACGAACAACACACACAACACAACACAACACACACACACACACACACAACACACACAACACACACAACACACATAACACACAAAACCACACACACACAACACACAAACACACATCAACAACAACATACAACAAACACACACACACACAACACACACACACAACACACACACACACATACAACACACAACACACAAGACACACAACATAACACACACAAACACCAACACAACAACACACAACATCAACACACACCACAACACACACAACACACACACACAACACACAACACAACACACCACACAACATACACACACACAACACACACACACACAACGCACACAACACACACAGCACACACACACAACACACACACACAAGACACACATACAACACACAACACACAACAGCACACACATCACACAACAGCACAACACACAACAACACACACACACAGCACACACACACACACAACACACAGCACACAACACACACACAACACACACAACATTACACACACACAAACACAACACACACACACACAACACATCAAAAACAGCACACATACACACACACAAACACACAACACATCAGCACCATAAAAACACACCACACACACACACATGTACAGCTAAAACACACAACATAACACACACACACACACACACACATACACAAAACATTCAACACACACATACACACACAACACACAGACACACCAAACAACACACAACATTACAAACACACAACACACCACAACACTAGGAAATACCAACACAACACAACACACAAACACACAACATAGAACAACAACAACAAAGCCAACAAACAACACACCACATACATCACTCAACATACGCACACAAACACAACACACAAGACACACAACACACAACATATCAACACACAACTACACACGCACACCACACCACACAGCTCACACAGCACACCAACAACACACCACACACACAACATACAACACACACAACACACACAACATAGAACATACAACACACACAACACACACAACACACAACATAGAACATACAAACACACACAAACAAACAAACACAACAAACACACAACATACAGCACACAACACACAACACACAAGACACACAACACACAACACAACACAACATACAACGCACACACAACACACAGCTCACACAGCACACAACACACACAACACACAACATACAACACACACAACAACGAACATACAACACAACAACACACACAACACACACACAACACACACCAAACAAACAACACACAACATACAACACACACAACATAGAACGTACAACACACACACACACACACACAACATACAACATGCACAACACACAATACACACAACACACAACATACAACACACAACACACACAACATACAACACACAACACACAACATACAACACACAACACACCCACACCGGCCCATAAAGGCCTTCAAACGGTCCAATCACAGCTGTGTTTGATATACAACCCTCTGCAGACCCTCAGACCAGTCAGAACTTGAGTTTAGTGCTTCATTGTCGCATTAACGGACCATGAGTTTCTGTGATTGGTTCATCCACCTGTCAATCACAACCTCCTTGTTTCAGACCATCAAACCTTCTCCTTGTTTCAGACCATCAAACCTTCTCCTTGTTTCAGACCATCAAACCTTCTCCTTGTTTCAGACCATCAAACCGGGTGACATCGCGACTGTGAGGAAGCTTCAGAAACCTCCACATCTGATCATGAGGATCATGGACGCTGTGGTGCTGATGTTCCAGAAGAAGGTACGACCCTCAGCTTCTACCCTAAACCAAACCCTAACCCAAACCCAAACCCTAAACCCCAAAGATCTCGACTGTTTGAGGGAAAATGAGCCCTGAACTTCAAGGGTTAATCACAAATGTGGGCCTGGTCTGGTTTTCGGTCCCAATATGTCGATAAATGAGGCTCACCTCTGAACGTGGCACATGTGTGTGTGTGTGTGTGCACACGTGTGTGTGTGCATGTGTGTGCCGGTGTGTGCATGTGTGCGTATGTGCGTGCGTGTGCGTGTGTGTGTGTTTACTCCCCAGATTGACCCGGTGACCCCTGACCCCGAGCGCCCCTGCCCTCGTCCGTCCTGGGCCGAAGCCATGAAGCTGATGCAGAACTCGTCCTTCCTCAGCTCGCTCCTCAACTTCAGCAAGGTCCGAGTGCGCCGCTGTCGTTAGCCTCATTTGAACTGCCTCACAGTTTGATTCAGTCTCAGAATTTCACCTTTAATTTCAGACCTGGTTCAGACATTGTTGCAGACATTGTTTCAGACCCGTTTCAGACCTGTTTCAGATCAGTTTCAGACCTGTTTCAGATCAGTTTCAGACCTGTCTCAGACCTGTCTCAGACCTGTCTCAGACCTAAAAGAGGAGCAGATGAAGTCACATTTCGATCCGTCTGAAGAGACTTTAAGCTCTTCGACCCGTTTGAACCCGGCTGGAAAGTCCCTGTGTTTTAAACGGACCCTGCAGCTGTTCAGAGCCAGAGCCACACTGACAGAGCCGATAAGCCACTAAGACCCTGCGAATCCCAAGGTCCAAGTCTGAGGTCCAAGTCTGAGGTCCAAGTCCCGGGGCTCCTTCTTGAGAACAGGCCTATTCATAACCTTTTATGGAGAGCTTCAAACCCACGTTAGAGTTTAGAGTTCAGAGTTTCTAACTCTTACTTTGCTAATTGATGAATTGATTTGTTGCTTAGAACACAAAAGTCATGAAAAGGTTTTGACTGAACGTGTCAGGATGAAGATGAAGATGAAGATGTGGTGCAGCACGTTTATGGATAAAAAGTGTTTTCACTAAATTAAAACTTCACTCTCACGTTTTCCACTTGATGAATCTGCTTCGTGTCTTTCCCAGGACTCGATCACGGAGGAGATGGTGGAGCTCGTCGCCCCCTATCTGCAGATGGAGGACTACAACATGGACGCGGCCAAAAGAACCTGTGGTAACGTGGCCGGACTCTGCTCCTGGACTCAGGCCATGGTCGACTTCTACGCCATCAACAAGGAAGTGTTGCCACTAAAGGTGTTTAGACCTGGTTTAGTCCTGGTTTAGTCCTGGTTTAGACCTGGTTTAGTCCTGGTTTAGTCCTGGTTTAGACCTTGTTTAGTCCTGGTTTAGACCTGGTTTAGACCTGGTTTAGTCCTGGTTTAGACCTGGTTTAGACCTGGTTTAGAGTCCTGGTTTAGACACTTGTTAGTCCTGTTTAGTCTGGTTTGACCTGGTTAGAGAACTAAGGAGTTTTATCCTGGTATGTAGTACCCTGGTTAAAGGTCTAATGAAGTTTAGTCCCCAGTTTAGGTAACTGCAAACTGGAAGTTTGAGTCTGCAGATACCCCCAGTGTTCTAAGAGTATAGAGACCTGGAGTGACTATAATACAGGAAAGCCTGTGACTAAAAACCATGGACTAAACCCAGGTCTAGAACCAGTGTCTATGTTTAGAACCTGGTTTTAAGTCATACCCAGGTTTAGTCCTTATGGTTTAAGAAGTCACGGGTTAGACGTGGTTTAACGACGTGGTTAGTCCTGGTTTGTCCTAAACCAGCCTGGGATTTACAAACCATGGTTTAGCCAGAGACCTGGTTTAGACCCCTAGCTGGTTTAGCGACACCCACCTTGGTTTAGTTCCTTCTTGTAGATCCTTTGTTTAGGGTTGTTCTTTCCTGGTTTAGATGGTGCCTAGGGTTAGGTCGTCCAACTGGATGCTATTTTGCAAGGACTGGCCCTTTTTACGGTTACCAAAGTTAAGAAGGAGTGCCATGTGCGTGTACAGTCGCTAGTCATTAAAGGACACTGGTTAGACATTAGACCTGAGTGTTGAAGACCCTGGCTAGGGAACTAAGAAATCCTTTGGACAGTCCGTCTGTGGTGTGTTCAGTTCCCGTAGATTCAGATTTAGATTCCCGATTAGGGAGAAGGTTTAACTGACGCATGAAACTGGTTCGGGGCTCCTGGTTTAGTTACCTAAACGGTTAAGGAAGACCGTCTTGTTTAGTCCTTGGTTTAGAAGCATCTCCTGGGTTAAAGGACAATGGTACCTCAGGTAATGTTTACACGCGGGATACTAGTTCCTTGAGCATGGTCAGTAAAAGGGATCAATTAAATGTGATCTGAAGTTTGAACTCAGGAATCTACGACGGATTGGTTGTGACTTGAATGCGGGAATTACGCAGTCGTCAGAATCTGTGCTATTGTTATACAGTACGTCAGCTGGTTTTAACGATAGAAACGCCATCGTGCTCCTGAGCCTTAATGGTCCTGGTTAGGCAAGGCGACAAAGAGATAGAGGGACTTACCTTGGCCTGCCAGAGGAAGTAGAGGTAGGAGTTAACAGATTTTATTGGGTAAGAATTGTGTTAAGTGTCCACCATGGTCGCATAAGTGGGGGGGCGCTGGTATAAGAGTTCCGGTGGTTTAGACAAATAGACGTTCATAGAAGAGGCTTGGGTAATAGGAAGAGTGCAGCGAGTGGGTCCAGCATTGAATACAAGAAATGTTTATAATTAATGAGTGTTAAGGCAGTACGCTGGTTTAGGAGAGAGTACAACACACACCCCAGTCTTGTAGCGTGAGTTACGCGTATGAATAATTAGGTTACGTGGTTTAATTCGGGAGCAGGAGGGTTGTGCTGTCGATGGAGTTGTAGTACCACTGAGGTGTCTTATGAAACTTGTCGGTTATGTAGATAGAATTCTAACGGTTAGAAGTTTCCTATGTTTAAAAACCGCCGCTAGATAGGGAATAGTTTTTTCCTGTTATGTTAGTTTAAGAGTGTAGGAGATACGGAAAGAGCAAAGTAAGCGGCATGACTGCGGAAGCTTCACGGGTAGCATGAGGGCTGTAAAGGACGTGTCGTGTTAAAAAATAACATGGTTTAGAGAGAACGTTAGACCAGTCTCCTGTTTAAGAGAAAAGGATCCCTTGGTTAATGTAATCCTGGCAGTCCTGGTAGAACACTGTACTTGGGGTTTATGTTTCTTAAGATCGAGTTGGCCAATCAGTAGCATGGATCTTAAACCAGCCTAGGGTTAGAAATTTCGTGTTAGGGAGTAAATAGAACCTGGGGTTCGCTATTTCGGCAGGGACGGTTGGTAGTGTATTCAATGCCTTGGTTTAGGTTTTTACTGCAGGCATGGTTTAGAACCTGACGTAAGGTTTGACGGGTATCTTTTGCAGCAAGTGAGGTACCTTTTAAGTTTAGTGCCTGTTGTTATAGAGAATGTGTCACTGGGGTTAGTCCTGGTTACGCAGGAGGTCAAAGCACAGGTATGGTTGTATGACCTTTGGTTTAGTAACCTTCGGTTACAAGTACAATTACACTGAAAGACGTATACAAGGTGGAGGTTCGATACTTTAAGGGAATAGCCTCCACGATGTGTAAGGTTTAGATATAGCTTCAGGTCACATTTAAGAGTTAAAGTGAAGTGAGACGCGGACTCTTTAAAATTAATGTGGTGATAGTGAGCATGTGAGAACGGGGTGGTTTGAATATCTATGTGTGAAAGAAATGTATCGGCCTGATTTTAAAAAGGTTCCTCGGTTGTAGAATTAAATCCCAACCTGGTAGCGTATTAGACCTTGAAGCTAAGTTGCGGTATCTCGATAGAGTCTGTGAGTTTGAAAAACGCACCTGGTTAGAGGCATGTTGGACTAGAAATGGTCCTTGTAGATATTGATGTAAACAGAGGTGCGACCTTTGGTTGTATGTTCTTAGTCTGAGTTTCTAAGTCCTAAGGTTCCAGTGAGTGCACTAGGTGATTATAGAGCATGGCTAGAACACCTGGTTGTAGTCTCTGGTTTAGAACTCCTGGCTTAGTCCTGGTATATATAGACCTGGTTTAAGGTTTACATGTTTACACGTCCTTGTGTTAAGTAGGTCACACAGCTGTCTTCAGTATCCTTGTGGCTTGTGAGTCTGGAAGTTCGAGACCTGGCTTATAGACCTGGGTTTCGGTATGTCCGGTTCAGAAGGCACCGTGAGAGTTCACGCAGGCCTACGGTAGACCTGGTTCTTACGACCTATGGTTTACGTCCTTGGTGAGCCTGGTTTACGTATCCTGGTTTTGGATGACCGTGCGTTTAGTCTATGCTGAAAGAATTAGGGAGGCGCTCCATGTCTCCTCAAGCCTCATAATCCTAAGCCTGGCACCGATGTACGGTAGCTCGTCTCTGAAGTAGGCATCACGATGAAGCAGACTGATCAAGCCAGGAGAACAGGATCGGAGACAGCAAAGTGAGGTGCAGAAGTATTGGAATGCTTGGAGTCCGAGAGATCAGACGCTTTAAGTTCCGGTAACAGGTCTACTAAGGTCACTGTGGACATGGGCTAAGGTCACGAGAGTCGATTCAGGTGGTTCAGGTAATATCGTCTGGAAAAGGTTCGCGTCAGTCTGAGACAGCCGGTTTCAAGGGTACTGTGGACCCATACAGTGTATTGTTGCCCTGGTTTCAGGTTCGACTGCTGGACCGGACTGACCTGAACCAGGTCACAAGCCTAAGTATCATCCATTGAACCGTTTAGCGAGTCAGACGTGGACAGGGATGTCATAGGATCACATGGGCCCGGTTTCGGTGAGAGAGTGCCGTAGTACAGAGTCATTGAGAGTGGCCGGTGTAAGGTCAGAATGGCCGGGCCGATTATACGGTAGTCATCGGAACAGCGGGTTCAGAGTACAGACGCTGCGCACCGAGAGTTTGAGGTATCACTCGTTCGGCAAGAGGCTTCGAGGGTCAACTGTCGGACTCGAGGTACTCTAGGCACGCTTGACGAAGTTTTCGAGGTGCACGTGGTGTAGCGCGATGCGTTCAGTTGTCACGTAGGACGGGTGTGTCTCAGTGCTTAGATCAGGCTAGCAGCGTCGAGGTTCCAGAACAGGGATTGTCACCGATGAAGGAAACACTGTGGTTTTTGTGAAACGGGGTGCTCTTTAGAACGAGACGCGCGATGATAGGAAGATGCATGCTTCAAAGACTGGAAGGACTACGCTAAATGTGAAGTTCATCTGCTCCTCTTTTAGGTCTGAGACAGGTCTGAGACAGGTCTGGAGACAGGTCTGAAACTGATCTGAAACAGGTCTGAAACTGATCTGAAACAGGTCTGAAAACGGTCTGAACAATGTCTGCAACAATGTCTGAACCAGGTCTGAAATTAAAGGTGAAATCTGAGACTGAATCAAACTGTGAGGCAGTTCAAATGAGGCTAACGACAGCGGCGCACTCGACCTTGCTGAAGTTGAGGAGCGAGCTGAGGAAGGACGAGTTCTGCATCAGCTTCATGGCTTCGGCCCAGACGGATCGAGGGCAGGGGCGCTCGGGTCCCCAAGGGGGGGTTTTCCCAGGGTCAGAGAGTCCGGGACCTGGTCCGGCTGTGTTTTGGGCGAACAGAACCAGGCCCTTTGATTTTGGGTGGGTATTTCTACAGGTGCGACTTTTGGGGTGGGTTTGGTTGGCTTTAAGGGTTTGTTACGTAGAGGAGGGTGTCTTCTTCCTGGAAATCAAGACCACGCGTCAATGATCTCATGTAGAATGTGGGTTCTGAAGTCCTAGCAACTGCAGGAAGAACAGATGTCCAACGCCACAGCTTGATCGACGGCTTAGGAGGAGAGAAGGTGTATTAGTCCTGGTTTCAGCCTGGTTTAGTCCTGTTAGTCCTGGTTTAGTCCTGGTTTGGTCCTGGTTTGGTCCTGGTTTAGTCCTGGTTTGGTCCTGGTTTGTCCTGGTTTGGCCTGGTATAGACCTTGTTCAGACCTGTTTCAGACCTTTTCCGTCTCTCTTCAGGTCGCGTTGGACCAGTTCCTGCTCTGGATCTTCAGGCCTAGATGCAGAGTCTCGTGGGTGACGTGCTTCTGTGGCCGGGTTCCTCTCGTACTCTGGGCCTTAACCAGGGTTTCGTGGTCTGCTGCTCGGACTGTGGAAGAACCTGATGGAGACTCACCACACCCCTTCAGCCAGGTGAGGACCACTCTGGTCTTTGGTCTAAGCGTCCTGAGAAGGTGATGAGATAAATGTTTGAATCTGAAGTGACGACAAAGTGGATTACACAGAGAATATGTATTTTACTGAAGTTTAATCCTGTCTCTCGATCGAAACTTTGTTTTCACCACAAACCCACGCTGGGACACCAGGACGTGAGCCCCCTGCTGGTGGACTGGTCTCTAAAGGCTCTCTCTGTAGGACTGTGCGCCCTGCTGGTGGACGCAGGTCTCTAAGAGGCTCTTCTCTGTAGACGTGAGCCCCCTGCTGGTGGAGCTGCTGGTCTCTAAAGGCTCTTCTGTAGGAGTGAGGCCCCCTGTCTGGTGGACGCTGGTCTCTAAAGGCGCTTCTTGTAGGAGTGAGCCCCCTGCTGTGGACGCTGGTCTCATAAAGGCTCTTCTCTGTAGGACGTGAGCCCCTGCTGTGGACGCTCGGTCTCTAAAGGCTCTTCTCTGTAGGACGTGAGCCCCTGCTGTGGCGCTGGTCTCTAAAGGCTCTTCTCTGTAGGACGGAGCCCCTGCTGTGTGGACGCTGGTCTCTAAAGCTCTTCTCTGTAGACGTGAGCCCCCTGCTGGTGGACGCAGGTCTCTAAAGGCTCTTCTTCTGTAGGACGTGAGCCCCCTGCTGGTGCACCTGGTTCTCTAAAGGCTCTTCTCTGAGTACGTGAGCCCCTGCTGGTGGACCTGGTCTCTAAAGGCTTTCTCTGTAGGACGTGAGCCCCTGCTGTGGACGCGGTCGTAAGCCTCTGCTTCTGTGAGGACGTGGACTGACCCCCTGCTGGTGGACGCTAGTCTCTAAAGGCTCTTTCTCTGTAGGAACGTGAGCCCCCTGCTGGGTGGACGCTGGTCTCTAAAGGCTCTTCTCTGTAGGACGTGGAGCCCCCTGCTGGTGGACGCAGGTCTTCTAATAGGCTCTCTCTCTTCTCTGTAGGAGTGGACGTGAGCCCCCTGCTGGTGGACGCTAGTCTCTAAAGGCTCTTCTCTGTAGGACGTGAGCCCCGCTGCTGGTGGACGCTGGTTCTTAAAGGTCTTCTCTGTAGGACGTGAGCCCCTGCTGGTGGAACGCAGGTCTCTAAAGGCTCTCTCTTCTCTTGTAGGACGTGGAACGTGCCCCTGCTGTGACTCTGGCACTGTCGGGGAGTGGGCTCTTCAGGGTTTGCCACACGGACGAGCTGTCTCCAAAACGCCATCATCGTCACCAAAGCGCCGCGTTTCCCTCTGCTCATCGACCCCAGGGCCAAGGCAAGACCTGGATCAGGAACCGCGAGGGAGAGCGCCACCTGCAGGTTAGAGCCGACAATAAAGATGAGACGAGATGATTAAAACACATTTTTTAACTCGTATTTTTCCTGTTCCTGAAAAGGTGTGCTCATATTCGATGTGTTTACCATTGAAAGTCTTTGAGTTCAGGTGTGTAAAAGGGGCGTGTCCCCTTCGGTCCGTGCAGGTGAGTCGTCGCAATCGCATACAGTATTCTGTCGCTTCTCACCTGGAGACTGGCTGTTCTGGGGGCCCCCTGCTGATCGAGGACGGTTGGGCACGAGCTCGACCCGGTGCTGACAACATCTGGACAGAGAACTTCATCAAGTCGCGGCTCCTCTTCAAAGTGAGTGACCGAGGGGGCGAGGTTCAGCACACTTCCTGGAGAATAACCTGAAATACCTGGTAAGAACATCAAATGTTCCAATAAGCTATATTTATATTGTATTGGTTGTGTTGTGTTCTCTGTGTGGTGTTGTGTGTGTTGTGTTGGCTTGGTGTGTCTCTGTGTGTGTTGGTGGTTGTCTCTGTGTGTGTGTGTGTGTTGTGTGTTTTGTGGGTTGTTGGGGCTGTGTGTGGCTTGTTGTTGGTTCTCGTGTGGCTGTTGGGGTTGTTGTCCTTGTTGCTGGCTCTCTTGGTGTGTGTTGGTGGTGTTGTGTTATGGTGTTGGTGTGTGTGGGTGGGGTCTGTTGTGGTGTCTCGTTGTGTTGGGTTGGTAACGGTGTCTGGGTGTTGTTTTGTTGTGTGCTGTGATGTGTGTTGCTTGTGTTGTGTGTGTGGTTCTTGTGTTGTCTCTGTGTGTGTTGTGTGTTTGTGTTGATGTTGTGTTTTGGTTGCTTGTGTGTTGTGGTCTCTGGGTGTGTGTGTGTGTGCTTGTGTGTCGTGTGTGTGTGTTGGTGTGTGTGTGGTTGTGTTCTCTGTTGTGTGTTGTGCTTGTGTGTCTTGGTGTGTGTGTGTGGTTGTGTGCTTGTGTTCTCTGTGTGTGTGTGTTGTGTGTGTGTTGTGTGGCTGTGTTGTAGGTCGCTTCTTGTGTGGTGTGGTGTGTTGTTCCATGGTGTTGAATGATTTGTGTGTTGGGTTCGGGTGGCACATGTGTAGTTGTAGTGTTGGACGGGTGGTATCGGTTCTGAAGGGCTTCTCGCTTTCTTCATCACTAAGTTCAAGAGCTGTCAATCCCGCTGTTCAGTGTTGTGAGGTGTTGTTGTTGGTTCATGCCGAGGTGAGGCTCGCTAGTCGCGTGGTGGACTTCAACCGTTCACTCAGATGGGGCTCGATGGGTGACAGCTGTTGGTGGTGTGTGTGTTTGGTACGGTCGTTGCTAGCAACGTCTGCTATTTTTGAGTGTAAACGTGTTAGGTCGTTCGCGCCTTACTTCGACATGCCGATGTTTCCACTGGTGGTTATTCATGTCGTTTCGGGTAATCTATTGTGGCTGTGTCTGTGTTGTGTGTAGTGTGTGGTCCAGTGATTGTGTATGTAGCTGAGCGTATGATGGTTGATGTAACTGTAAGCGATGACGGGGATAGTCGGGAATAGCATGATCATTGTCTCACTCAAATCTGTGTGTAGAGAATGTGGTGTGACACAAATATACAGGAACTTGATAATGATGTTCTTGAATGGGAGGCAACTCATGTGTTTACGAAGACGCGAAATAGTATAGTGTAGTGACTGTGTTTGGATGGCAACAGAAGTGTGGTTTGTGTTTATGATTGAAGATGTTGAGTGGCTGTAAAACTAGTGATGGGCTTCTGATGAGTGTTAGTGGGGAACGCATGATAAGTGTTTTGTGACTATTATTGAACGACAAAACATCAAAAAGTGATTTTAATGTGACAATAAACGGAACTAAAAAGTGACTCTTCTCCTCTCATCAGTCCAAACTCTGAACTTGATCTCGTGCTACAAGCGCGCGTGTTGTTCCACTGATGCTAACTTATATGTGGAGCCTTCAAGCAACACAAGCTAGCAATAGCGCGTTCAGCAACAGTGTTTCCTGTTTGTCCAAATGTGGTTGTTTCCAGGTCAGGAATGCGTCTGACATGATTCCATAAAGAGAGGTTCAAACGCGGCGTCGAGGCTTTGCACACAAGGCAAAGACATGAGGCAAAACTGTTCCTGTGCACGCCCGCTTTGGCCACGCCCCTCGCACACACACTGGAAAGACTCAAGGTGTTTTCAGATCGACCTCAGGGGGAGTTCGGTGTGTGTGACGTCGGTGATGTGTGAGTTGCAGGAGTTGGAGGCGGAGCGTGTGAAGCTGATGGAGGAGGTGACCACAAACAGGAGGAGGATGCAGGAGCTGGAGGACAGTCTTCTGCTCAGGCTCAGCTCCACTCAGGGCTCTCTGGTGGAGGACGAGTCGCTCATCGAGGTGCTGCGAGTCACCAAGACCACGGCTCACGAGGTAAGACACCTAACCCCTGACCTCTGACCCCTGACCCCTAACTTCTAACCTCTGACCCCTGACCCCTGACCCCTGCAGGTGAGCGAGAAGCTGTCGATCGCGGCCGAGACGGAGGTGAAGATAAACCAGGCGCGTGAGGAGTACCGCCCCGTGGCCACCAGGGGCAGCATCCTGTACTTCCTGATCGTGGAGATGTCGGTGGTGAACGCCATGTACCAGACGTCGCTCCGACAGTTCCTGGGCCTGTTCGACTCGTCCATGAAGAACTCTGGACGTTCTCCGGTCACGTCCAAACGCATCGGCAACATCGTGGAGTTCCTCACGCACCACGTCAGCCATTTTATATATATATATGTGTGTATGTGTGTATGTATATATATATATATATATATATATAGATAAAGAATATTTATTGTGTTGTGGTGTTGTACCTGTCACCAAAAGGTTCCTGGTCTGGCTGAAAAGTGTGGCAGTAGTTCTCGTTCCTACTCTGTGTGAACGTGCTTTAAATGGGGACTAGAACTATTTTTTTTTTTTTTACCAGCATCTGAAATCGGTTCCGACAGTGGGAAAGCCCCTATAGTGAAGGAACTAGGGACTGGGGCAGGTACTTTTCAGTCAGACCAGGAACATTTTGGTGACAGGTTCATTCCACAAAATAAATGACTTGGACACAGAAGCTCAAAAAATACAATGTTTATGTAATAGATATGATAAAGAACTGTGAGTTCTTGTAGTTTGTTCATTTCATTGTTCATTAGAACCTTTTGTGCAGGTTTACAACGCTCAAAAAGGCCTTTTGTTTTTCTCACTCCCCTTACTTAAATATAGACAAAACCAAGCTAAAGTTAAAGCTACTGTTGCTGTGTGAGTGTGTGAGGGGAACTGAGGTTCCTCTGACACGGACTGAGGGATTATAGGCACTTTTTTGTCATAGTTTGTATGAGAACTTCCTTTGTGGTTCCAGGTGTTCTGCTACACCTGCAGAGGTCTGTACGAGGAGCACAAGCTGCTATTCACTCTGCTGCTGGCTCTGAAGATCCACCTGCAGGACAAACACATCTCCCAACAAGAGGTCCTCACCTTCATCAAAGGTACAGAGAAGACACCTGCCCCGCACCTGCCCCCTACAGGCTGGTCCGAGCAGCCGCGCCTTATGAAGCGAAAGTGAAAGAGAAAGAAAAAGTCGATTAAAGTCTCACTTGTGTCACTAATGCACAGGAATGTGACTGTTTTGAACTTCAAACCTCCAAAGAGCAGAAGATGTGATACTTTCATGTTCTTCAGGAGGAGCATCTCTGGACCTGAACTCTGTGGAGCCCAAACCCAAACGCTGGATCCTGGACCAGACCTGGTTAAACCTGGTGCAGCTCTCGAGCCTGTCTCCGTTCTCTCACCTCCTCCGACAGGTCAGTGTAGGGGCCGCTGCTCTCCTGCAGGGGGCGCTGGTCTCATGCAGGGGCCGCTGCTCTCATGCAGGGGGCGCTGTCTCCTGCAGGGGCGCTGCTCTCATGCAGGGGCCGCTGCTCTCATGCAGGGGGCGCTGCTCTCCTGCAGGGGGCGCTGCTCTCATGCAGGGGGCGCTACTCTCTATGCCAGGGGGCGCTGCTCTCTGCAGGGGGCGCTGCTCACATGTCGGGGGTCTGTTCTCTCTGCAGGGGGCGCTGGTCTCATGCAGGGGCGCTGCTCTCATGCAGGGGGTGCTGCTCACCTGCAGGGGGCGCTGCTCTCCTGCAAGGGGCGCTGCTCTCATGCAGGGGGCGCGCGCTCATGCAGGGGGCGCTGCTCACATGTAGGGGGCGCTGTTCTCCTGCAGGGGCGCTGGTCTCATGCAGGGGGCGCTGCTCGCGCTGCAGGGGGCGCTGGTCTCATGCAGGGGGCGCTGCTTCTCCTGCAGGGGGCGCTGCTCTCATGCAGGGGGCGCTGCTCACATGTAGGGGGTGCTGTTCTCCTGCAGGGGGCGCTGGTCTCATGCAGGGGGCGCTGCTCTCCTGCAGGGGGCGCTGCTCTCATGCAGGGGCGCTGCTCACATGTAGGGGTGCTGTTCTCCTGCAGGGGGCGCTGGTCTCATGCAGGGGGCGCTGCGTCTCATAGGGCGTGCCAGGGGCGCTGCTCACCGCGCTCATGCAGGGGGCGCTGCTCTCCTGCAGGGGGCGCTGCTCTCATGCAGGGGGCGCTGCTCTCATGCAGGGGGCGCTGCTCTCCTGCAGGGGGCGCTGCTCTCCTGCAGGGGGCGCTGCTCACCGTACTCGTTTTGCAGGTGACTCAGGGCGAGCGCTGGTGGAAGGCCTGGTTCGATCAAGCGGCCCCTGAAGACGCTGCTCTTCCCGACGGCTACGAGACTCTGGACCCCTTCAGGAGACTCCTGCTGGTGCGGAGCTGGTGCCCCGACCGGACCATCGCCCAGGTCAGTGCCCGGGCTGAGCTCCTGCTTTAGCCTTTGACTCATGCCCAGTGGGTTTAACAGTTTGAATGTGTCAAACGTCGGGTCTTCACCATGTTTTGTCCTCAGGCCCGGCGCTACATCGGGGCGTCTCTGGGTGCTGCCTTCACCGAGGGCCTGGTGCTGGACCTGGAGACGCTGTGGTCAGAGGGCGACTGCAGGACTCCTCTGGTGTGTCTTCTGTCAATGGGCTCAGACCCAACGGAGAACATCGAGAGACTCGCCAAGTCCAAGGTCTGGGACACAACACAAATAACAAGATTCAGCGTAAACATGTAAACAACTGAAGTTAGCATTAGCTGCTCAGCTAACGTCAGTGTTTGATGTTAGCTTCCGGCTAGCGCTTTAGCATTCTCTCCTCACTCTTTCAATTGGGTGAATCAAAGACATTTTTACCCAGCCCTAAAAGAGTCCCCCGTGTGACTATCACAGTGAATGTCTTTTTGTTTCAATCTGAATGTGTGGATAGAGCTGTTCTCTGCCTGCAGGGGGCGCCGTGCAGGCCCATCTCCATGGGTCAGGGGCAGGAGGTTCACGCTCGCAGACTGTTGGCCCAGAGCCGCAGTGACGGAGGCTGGCTTCTGCTGCAGAACTGTCACCTGGGCCTGCACTTCCTGGACGAGCTGCTGGAGAGCGTCACCTGTGGGTCGGACGAGGAACTGCACCCGGGGTTCAGAGTCTGGATCACCACCGACGTCCACGACAAGTACGACTCACCAGACGTCTGCGTGCCACCTCGTTCTGTCCAGTGTTTGTCCGGTGGAATTCTTCTGGAGAACGCTTGGATTTTTGACACAAAGAATAAGACGAAACTCAAAAGAACTTTTATCGTCCAGATTCAAACTTCATCCATGGTGAAATGAAAGATCTGAGTAGCTCCCAGTGTCCCAGATCCTGGCTCCCAGATCCTGGCTCCAAACAAACCCAAATGTACGAATGTTCAAGGCTGAGACCCCCACAGCTCGGCTCAGGTCCAGGCTCAGGTCCAGGCTCTGGTCCAGGCTCAGGTCAGGCTCTGGTCCAGGCTCAGGTCCAGGGGTCCAGGCTCAGGTCCAGGCTCTGGTCCAGGCTCAGGTCAGGCTCAGGTCCAGGCTCAGGTCCAGGCTCAGGTCCAGACAGTCCAGACAGGTCCAGCTCAGGTCCAGCTCAGGTCCAGGCTCTGGTCCAGGCTCAGGTCCAGACTCTGGTCCAGGCTCAGGTCCAGGCTCTGGTCAGGTCAGGTCCAGGCTCAGGTCCAGACTCTGGTTCCAGACTCAGGTCCAGACTCTGGTCCAGACTCTGGTCCAGGCTCAGGTCCAGGCTCAGGCTCAGGTCCAGGTCCAGACTCTGGTCCAGACTCTGGTCCAGACTCTGGTCCCAGGCTCAGGTCCAGGCTCAGGTCCAGGCTCAGGTCCAGGTCAGGTCCAGGCTCAGGTCCAGGCTCAGGTCCAGGCTCAGGTCCAGGTCAGGTCCAGGCTCAGGCTCAGGTCCAGACTCAGGTCAGGCTCTGGTCCAGGCTCAGGTCCAGACTTGTCCAGGCTTCAGGTCCAGACTCAGGTCCAGACTCTGGTCCAGACTCAGGTCCAGCTCTGGTCCGTCAGGCCAGCTCTGGTCCAGGCTCAGGTCCAGGCTCTGGTCCAGACTCTGGTCCAGGCTCAGGTCCAGACTCTGGTCCAGACTCAGGTCCAGACTCTGGACTCAGGTCCTCCAGGCTCAGGTCCAGGCTCAGGTCCAGACTCAGGTCCAGACTCTGGTCCAGACTCAGGTCCAGGCTCAGGTCCAGGCTCAGGTCCAGGCTCAGGTCCAGGCTCATCCAGGCTCAGTCCAGGCTCAGGTCCAGGCTCAGGTTCCAGGCTCAGGTCCAGGCTTCCAGACTCTGTCCAGGCTCAGGTCCAGGTCCAGGCTCAGGTCAGGTCAGTCAGTCCAGGCTCTGGTCCAGGGCTCAGGTCCAGGCTCAGGTCCAGACTCAGGTCCAGGCTTGTCCAGGCTCAGGTCCAGACTCTGGTCCAGGCTCCAGGTCCAGGCTCAGGTCCAGGATCTGGTCCAGACTCAGGTCGCAGTTCTGGTCCAGACTCAGGTCCAGGCCAGGTTCAGGCTCAGGGTCCAGGCTCAGGTCCAGGCTCTGGTCCAGGCTCAGGTCCAGGCTCTGGTCCAAGGTCCAGGGTCCAGCTCTGGTCCAGACTCAGGTCCCCTGGCTCCAGGCTTGGTCCAGGCTCAGGTCCAGGCTCTACAGTCAGGTCCAGACTCTGGTCCAGACTCTGGTCCAGGCTCAGGTCCTGCTCAGGTCCAGGCTCAGGTCCAGGCTCAGGTCCAGGCTCAGGTCCAGACTCTGGTCCAGACTCGTCCAGCTCAGGTCCAGGCTCCTGTCCAGGCTCAGGTCCAGGTTGCAGGTCCAGTCCAGGTCATCTGGTCCAGGCTCAGGTCCAGCTCAGGTCCAGGGTTCTGGTCCAGTCCAGGCTCAGGTCCAGGCTCAGGTCCAGGCTTCAGGTCCAGGCTTCAGGTCCATACGGTCCAGGCTCAGGTCCAGGCTCTGGTCCAGGCTCAAGTCCAGGTCAGTGGTCAGGTCAGGTCCAGGGTTCCAGGTCAGGTCCAGGCTCCAGGCAGGTCTCCAGTCCAGGCTCAGGTCCAGGCTCAGGTCCAGGCTCAGGTCCAGGCTCAGGTCCAGGTCAGGCTCAGGCTGCAGACTGGCCTCTGCAGTCTTCATGAGATAGATACATGTTAAAGAACTTGAATGACCATTGAGATCTTTGCTCTGAAGCTTTAGCTCAAACGATGACGCAAACGAAGCTGATGTGACACTTTCCTCATGTTTTCCTAACGCTTTCCGTTTGTTCCGTTGGTCAGGTTTCCATCACGTTCCTCCAGTCGTCCATCAAGTTCACAAACGAACCTCCGCTCGGTGAGTCCACGCTGCTCCTGACCGACCTTCAAATGGAAGAGTCACGTTCTTGTTTTTGGAGCATGAAGGGCCCTTGGGTCCTGAAACATGTGGCCAGATTCAACCCCAGCGCCTGGAGCCGAGTCTGTGGTTGTTGCTCTGTTTCACATAAAAACACATGACGACACCTTCATTTGGTCAAATGAAATGTTTCAACTTTAAATGAATAAGTCAAACCAGACCAAAAAGTACGAACGATCCATGTTGTAATCAAAGTCAAAAGGGTCCTCCGGGGTCCTCCAGGTCTCCGGGGTCCTCCGGGTCCTCCGGGGTCCTCGGGGTCCTCCGGGGTCCTTCAGGGTCCTTCAGGGTCCCAGGGTCAGGTCCCACTAGCGGTCAGTTATGTTTTTTGATTGTATCGTCAGCTCTGACATCTGAGAACGTTCATCTGGAACTTTCTTAAATCAAATGTCGCTTTCAGGGATGAAGGCCGGTCTGAAGAGGACTTTTGGAGACTAACCCAGGACCAGCTGGACGTCACTGACCTGCCACAGTGGAGACCTCTGCTGTTCACCGTGGCCTTCCTCCACACCACAGTCCAGGTCTGGTTCTGTCCTGGTTTAGACCTGGTTTAGACCTGGTTTAGACCTGGTTTTAGACCTGGTTTAGTCCTGGTTTGGACCTGGCTTAGACCTTGTCTTAGACCTTGTCTTGACTGTTTCTGTTGTGGCTCAGGAGAGGCGTAAGTTCGGGTCCTGGGTGGAAATCCCGTATGAGTTTAATCAGGCCGACTTCACCTCGAGCCTCCAGTTTGTGCAGAACCTCCTGGACAACATGGACCTGAAGAGAGGAGTGGACTGGGCCTGTCTGCGATACATGCTGGGTCTGTGAGCCTGACGTAGACTGGGTTTAGTCCTGCTTTGACCTGTTCTAGTCCTGTTCTAACCCTGCTCTCTCCAGGCGAGGTACAATACGGCGGCAGAGTGACTGACGACTGGACAAGCGTCTGCTCAACACTTTTGCTCAGGTTTGGTTCAGCGAAAACCTCTTCAGTGAAAAGTTCTTCTTCTACAAAGGCTACACTCTCCCAGAGAAAAGTCTCCAGCGTCCAGGAGATCCTTCAGCACGTGGAGATGTTGCCAGCCGTTGACTCTCCAGAGGTTTGTGTCAAAGAAGGAGACGTTTGTGACAAAGAAGGAGGTTTGTGTCAAAGAAGGAGAGGTTGAGACAAAGAAGGAGAAGTTTGAGACAAAGGAGAAGTTTGTGACAAAGAAGGAGAAGTTTGTGTCAAAAAGGAGAGTTTGAGACAAAGAAGAGAGGTTTGAGACAAAGAAGGAGAGGTTTGAGGAAGGAGAAGTTGAACAAAGAAGGAGAAGCGAGGAGGTTGTGTCAAAAAAGGAGAGTTGAGAAGAAGAAGGAGAGGTTTGAGACAAAGAAGGAGAAGTCTAGACAAAGAAGGAGAAGTTTGTGACAAAGAAGGAGAAGTTTGTGTCAAAGAAGGAGAGGTTTGAGACAAAGAAGAGAAGTCTGAGACAAAGAAGGAGAAGTTTGTGACAAAGAAGGAGAAGTTTGTGTCAAAGAAGGAGAGGTTTGAGACAAAGAAGGAGAAGTTTGTGTCAAAGAAGGAGAGGTTTGAGACAAAGAAAGGAGAAGTTTGTGTCAAAGAAGGAGAAGTTTGTGACAAAGAAGGAGAAGTTTGTGTCAAAGAAGGAGAGGTTTGAGACAAAGAAGAGAAGTCTGAGACAAAGAAGGAGAAGTTTGAGACAAAGAAGGAGAAGTTTGTGTCAAAGAAGAGAGGTTTGAGACAAGAAGGAAGAAGTTTGTCAAAGAAGGAGAAGTTTGTCAAAGAAGGAGAGGTTTGAGACAAAGAAAGAAGTTGTGTCAAAGGAGAAGTTTGTGACAAAGAAGGAGAAGTTTGTGTCAAAGAAGGAGAGTTTGAGACAAAGAAGGAGAAGTTTGAGACAAAGAAGGAGAAGTTTGTGAAAAGAAGGAAAGAAGGAGAAGTTTGTGTCAAAGAAAGAAAGAAGAGGTTTGAGACAAAGAAGGAGAAGTTTGTGAGAAGTTTGTCTCAAAGAAGAGAAGTTTGTCTCAAGAAGGAGAAGTTTGTCTCAAAGAAGGAGAAGTTTGTGTCAAAGAAGGAGAGGTTTGAGACAAAAGAAGGAGAGGTTTGAGACAAAGAAGGAGAAGTTTGTGTCAAAGAAGGAGAGGTGTGAGAGAAAGAAGAGAAGTTTGTGTCAAAGAAGGAGAAGTTTGTGACAAAGAAGGGATAGAAGCAGCAGTTTTAATCCTGAAGCCGATCTCAGCTAAAACGTTTAGTAATTCCAAGTTTGTGTGTTTCTCTTCAAAACCTCTAGGTTTTAAACCCTTCAGTTAAAATTATTTGTGGAAAATTGGTGGAAAAGGTGTTGAAAAAAATTGGAGGGAATTTGTTGGAAATTTGATTGTAAATTGGAGTCTAATTTGAGGGAAAAATCTGTGGGACATTGTTGACAAATGGAAAGATGGAGGATACCTTTAGAAAACTGGAGGGAAATTAGATTTAAAGTGGTGACACTTTGTCTTAGACTCATAACATTAAAGACAACAACAAACATTCAACAGCAAAGACGCCAGTCTAAGAAAAGAGATTTTAAAGGTCTAAAATGACGAGTTCAACGCTGACGTTTAAATGTGGCAGGTTTTTGGGCTGCATCCGAACGCTGACATCACGTACCAAACAAACCTGGCCAATCAGACGCTGAGCACCATCATAAACATCCAACCAAAGGACAGCGGGGGCGGAGCCGGAGAAACTAGAGAGAGCAGTGTGCAAAGGCTGGCCAATGAGATGCTGGAGAAGCTGCGCCCGACTACATCCCACACGAAGTACTATTACTACTACTACTATTACTGCTACTGCTACTGCTACTGCTGATACAACTACTAATGATAGTGCTACTACTATTACTATTACTACTCTTCCTGATTCTTGTGTTGCTGGGCCTCATTTATGAATGTCGTAGTAAATCATGGAATCATGGGCCCATGGAGTCTTTCATGAGCGACGCGTTTGCACAGATGCTAAACAGGTTTGCTAAACATGGGCAGAACGCATGTGCGGTGGATGTGCGTCTCTCAGGCAGGCGCAGGTTTAGCACACGGGACTCATATGTCCAAACACGCGTTTGCGACTTTACATGGGCAACTTTACGTTTGCAACTTTATGTTTACGACATTACTTTTGCGACTTTACGTTTGCGACTTTACGTTTGTGACTTTACGTTTTGATTTTACACTTTTTTGTGACTTACGTTTGTGACTTTACGTTTACTTTACGTTCCCACTTTACGTTTACAACTTTACGTTTACGACTTTACGTTTGCGACTTTACGTTTGCACTTTACGTTTGCGACTTTACATGGGCAACTTTACGTTTGCAACTTTATGTTTACGACATTACGTTTGCGACTTTACGTTTGCGACTTTACGTTTGTGATTTTACGTTTGTGACTTTACGTTTGTGACTTTACGTTTGTGATTTTACATTTGTGACTTTACGTTTGCGACTTTACGTTTGCGACTTTATAACTTTACGTTCACAACTTTACGTTTACGACTTTACATTTACGACTTTACATTTACGAATTTACGTTTGCGACTTTACATGTGCGACTTTACGTTTGCACTTTACGTTTGCGACTTTACGTTTGCGACTTTACATGTGCGACTTTACTTTGCACTTTACTTTGCGACTTTACGTTTGCGACTTTACGTTTGCAACATTACGTTTGCAACTTTACGTTTGTGATTTACGTTTGCGACTTTACGTTTGGGACTTTACGTTTGTGACTTTACAACTTTACGTTCACGACTTTATGTTTACGACTTTACGTTACGACTTTACGTTTGCACTTTACGTTTGTACTTTACGTTTGCACTTTACGTTTGCGACTTTACGTTTGCAGGTTCGATCTCAGCTCCAGAAGATGGGCTCTCTTCAGCCAATGAACATCTTCCTCAAACAGGAAGTGGACCGCATGCAGCGAATCATCAGCCGAGTTCGGAGCACGCTCAGTGATCTGCAGCTCGCCATCGACGGTGAGTCACAGTCTGAGCGAATGCCCCGCCCATCTCTCTGGTGTATAATCCAGTTAGTGATTAGAATGATACACGAGGAGAGGCCTTGTGCACACTTTCAGAGTGTTTTTGAGGCTCGGAGGGAGAGGACTATCGAACGTGTGAATGAAGCTAAACGCTGGTCAGTCGCTCTGACCCACAGACACGAGTCACCATGAATAATCTCAGGCCACGCCTCCTGAATCAGAGCGAAATCAGTGTTCAAATTTCTCAGATCAAACAATTACGATTAATCGACTAATCATGGCTAGTCGACTGTAAAAGACAATCTTAGTCGTATGTTAATGTTAACAGACTCTTTTAGAACAAACACAGTGAGATTATTAAATGTAAATGTCAAAAAGAATAAACTATTTCAGATTTTCATCAATAAAACACAAAAAAATCACCAGAAGCTTCAATCTCAGATTTACTCCTTTAGTTGTTTAAAAAAGTCTAATGTTTTAAAAGAAATAATGATTGATTTGGATAGACTCACGTCAGACTGGGGCACTAGACTCACGGTCAGTTGACTGCGGGGCACTAGACTCACGGTCAGTTGACTGCGGCACTGACTGACTGCGGGCACTAGACTCACGGTCAGTTGACTGCGGGGCCACTAGACTCACGGTCAGTGACTGCGGGGCACTAAACTCACGGTCAGTTGACTGCGGCACTAGACTCAACGGTCAGTTGACTAAGACTCACGTCAGTTGAGCCACTAGACCACGGTCAGTTGACTGCGGGCACTAGAACGTACGCACTACGGACTCTAACGGTCATTGACTGCGGCGGATAAGACATACGCACTAGACTCCCGTCAGTTGAACTCGGCACTAGACTCAACGTCAGTTGACATCGGCCACTAGATCGCACGGTCAGTTGACTGCGGGGCACTAAACTTCACTGGGCAGTTGACTCGGCAGCTAAAACTCACAGTCACGTTGACTGCGGCAATTAGACTCACGTCAGTGGACTGCGGGCACTAGACCCACGTCAGTGGCACGTCGCCGTCGGTCTGGACTCCAGTAAGGCTCTCCTTCTCACTCAGCTCAGATCCGTATTCGGAGAGCCCTGCGCGACGCTCTCGACTGCCTCTTCGACGCATCGTCCCTTCGCCCTGCTCAGCTGAGCTGGGCCTCGGCGTCTCTGGCAGGTTTCTGTTCAGGAGTTCTTGGAGAGGAACCTGCGCTCAACGCCTGATCTGCTCGCGCGACAAACCAGTTCTGGACTCACCCGGATTCGTCAAAACCACAGGTTCAAAGTCTTTTATATAGCCTCCAGTTATTCCTAACCCGGATCCTACCTAGGCCCAGACCGACCCAGGCCCAGATCCTGACCCCAACCCAGATTCCTAAACCAGACCCAGACCAGCACCCAACCCAATCCTAACCCCAGACCCAGACCCAGACCCAGATCAACCCAGATCCTGACCCAGACCCAGATCTTGACCCCAGACCCTTGACCCAACCCGACAGATCCTACCCAGATCCTACACAGATCCTGACACAATCCTGACCCAAGACCCAGATCCTGACCCAGACCCTGACCCAGATCTAAACCCTACCCCAGCCCAGATCCTACAACAAGATCCTGACACAGACCCAGACCCAGATGCCTGACCCCAGACCCTCCAGACCCAGATCCAAACCCTGACCAAGACCCAACCTACCCAGACCCTTACCCAAATCCCTAACCTTGACCAGAACCCACAGATCCTTGACACAACCCAACCCAGATCCTGACACAGACCCAGACACAGACCCTGACCCAGACCCAGACCCAGATCCTGACCCAGACCCAGACCCAGATCCTAGACCCAGACCCAAGATCCTGGACACAGACCCATGACCCAACCCAGACACAGATCCTGAGCAACCAGATCCTGACCCAACCCAGACACAGATCCTGACACAGATCCATGACAGACCCAGATCCTGACCCAGACCCTACCAGATCCTGGACAGAGATCCTGACCACAGATCCGTGACCCAGATCCTACCAAATCCTGACCCAGACCAGACCCCATCCTGACCACAGATCCTGACCCAGACCTGACCAGATCACCAGACCCAGATCCTTACACAGATCCTGACCCAGATCCTGACAGATCCTGAACCCAGACCCAGACCCAGAACCCCCCATGATCCTGACCCAGAATCCTGACAATCCTGACCCAGACCCAGACCCCGAGACCCAAATCTGCCCAGATCCCTTGACACAGATCCTGACCCAGACCCAGACCCAGCACCCAATCCTGACACCCAGACCCAGACCCTTGACCCAGATCCTTACAAATCCTGACACAGATCCATGACCCAGACCAGCAACCCAGTCCTACCCAGACACCAGACCCAGACTCCTGACACAGATCCTACCCCAGATACCTACCCCAGACCCAGATTTCCTGACCCAGATCCTGACCCAGACCTGACCCAGACCCAGATCCCAGATCCTGACACAGATTCACTGACCAGACCCAGACCCAGATCCTGACCCAAATCCTGACCCAGATCCTGACCCCAGAACCCAGACCAGACCCAGATCCTGCACAGATCCAGATCCCTGAACCCCAGACCAGATCCGTGAACCCAATCCTGACACAGATCCCCTGACACAATCCTGACCAGACCCAGAACCCAGACCCAGAATCCCTGAATACCATTACTTAAACGCTGTTAATTCCAGGGAACTGCCCTCTTACTAAGATATCAAGTTTCCTGCTGCTGCTTCCCTTGGTTTGTCCACAGGGGACTGTCCTCTGGACCAAAAGTTTAGTTTAGTATTTTCTTTATTGTCATCTCATCTCTACTTGAAACCTGCCACCAGTTTGAGCTCCTGATGCCTTTGCTTCTAATTTACAGACAAATCTATACAAAGTTAATCATTATTCCAGAACGACCTGGATCCATGGTCTAGTTCTCATTTGAAACCTGGAGTTAGCCCTAAGAATAGACCTGATTAAGTCTGGGTTTGGACCAGAAAGACTAAAATATTATCTGACACAATAATTCGACCTTAAGATACCATGTTGACAGTGAGGTCCTTGAGTGACACTTAAGGTTCCAAGGAGCAAACAAAGGACCACGGATGTGGGGGAGTCAAACGGAGCTGGAGGATGTTTGAGTCCAACAGGACCAGGTGTGGGTCTGAGTGGAGGATTGAGATCACAGACCAGGTGTGCGTCTGACTGTGAGATTTTTGATTCACAGACCAGGCTTTCTGATGGAGATTTGAGTTAACAGACCCAGGCGTGTTCTGGACTGCGAGGATGTTTGACGTTAAATGAACCAGGGTGGGTCTGGAGATGTTACTACAGTACCAGTTCCGACTGAGATCGTTTGAAGACCCAAGTGTGGTCTGAGTGGAAGGTTTGAGTTAAAGACAGTGCGGTCTGGCACTGGAATGTTTGAGTTAAAGACCAGGGTTGGTCTTGGAGTGGAGGAATGATTTGAGTTACCAGACCAGTTGGTCTGAGGATGTTGAGTACACCAGGACCAGTTGTGCGATCTGGAGGATTTTGAGTTAAAAGGACCAGGGATGGGCGGAGCGGAGGATTTGATTACAGGGACCCAGTTTGGGTCTGAGCTGTGAGGATTTGATTAAAAAACCATGTGTTGGAGGAGTTTTGAGACTTAGAAACCAGGTTGTTGGACGGAGGCTTTGGTACAGACCATGATGTCTGGAGCTGGGAGGATGTCGTTGAGTTAAAAAGGACAGTGTGGGTCTGGAGGATGTTTGAGTTAAACCAGTTGTGGGTCTGAGCTGGAGGACATGTTTGAGTACAGACCAGTTGGTCTGTGAAGCTGAGGATTGTTTGAGTTTAACACCAGGTGTGGTCTGGAGCTGGAAGTTTGGTTACAGGACCAGTGTGCGGTCGCGAGCTGGAGAGTGAGATTAAGACCAGTGTGCTGGAGCTGGAATGTTTAGTTAAAGACCATGTGGTTTGGAGCTGAAGGTTGAGTTACAGACCATGGTCGAGCTGAGATGTTGAGTGTACAGACCAGTTGAGTCGACTGAGTATGTTGAGGTTAAAGAACCAGTGGGTCGTCCATGGCAGCTGAAGGAGTTTAAGTACAGGACAGGTTGGGTCTTGGAAGTGGAGGATGTTTTAGTAACAAGGACCAGGTGGGGTCTGGAGCGGGGATTTTGAGTTAACGACCCAGGTGTAGGTACTGGAGCTGGAGGATGTTAGTTCGACCAGTTTGGTCTGAGCTAGACTGTCGATCGAGTCGCTCCTTCACATTTGCAAGGTTTCTTCGCGCGAGCGGCCAGAGACGCGCGCACCTGAACCAGCCAAAAGCTGGCCCTGACTCGGTGCTGCTCCTTAGCGGTAACGACGTCACCAACACAACATGAAAGGATGTCTTCCCCCCCCCGGGACTGCGCTTCTACATCTTCAATGCCTGTTCCTGACGAGCGGTCACAAAGACGCCACCGACGCACGCCAAACTCACCGAGGCCCCGGCACAAGGTTGTCTTCATCTGTAGCAACCCAGTTGGTAACACTTTTATCTTGTCACACGGAACATTCACCCGTTTTGGTTCAGTATGTCAGTTTGGTTCAGTTTGGTCATTATGGTCAGTTTGGTCAGTTAATGTCGCTCAATTACAACATGGTCATTCTAATGCAATTATTCAGTGGCTCATATGAGTCATTATGCATTTGTTTGATCATCATGGTCCATCCATGTCAGTCATGGTTCAGGTATCCACACCTACATGAGATTACAAGTTCACCCTGGTGCCAGCGATTTTACTCAGTTATCGTTCATTATGGTCAGATACTCCAGCACTCTCTATACAATAGACAAAACCAGGATCGTGTTGGGATCCTACACGAGTCTTCTAAAACGTCCCATCGCGAGCGGACTCTCTGGTACCCATTGACAGCTCTCTACACTGAGCCAATGAGCAAACGTTGTCTTTGTACCTGAGCAAGGACACAGAATGGTCTAATCATTACGTTCTGAGCATCTCCCCAAAACGCTGATTCCCAGACCAGTGCCGCTTTCAGATGGGATCACTGGAGTGTACTGAGGTGAGAGGATTTTTCTATAAATGTCGGAAAAAAAAGTCTTCAATCCAAACTGTCAATCTTACTTGCCAGTAAATTACCTTTAAGTAAGTTTAAGGACAAATTACTTAGTCAAAATGCTTTGGAAACCTAAAGAATTTTAAAATGAACAAATTATGACAGCCTTGAATCTATATAACGACAAACTTTTTACTTTGATTAAAATGCTCTAGACCTATGACATACTTGATAGGTGTCTTAGTGCAGGTGAGGCAAACTCAGCATAATATACTTTATAGGAAATTTGTCCTCTACATTTAGCCACCCAGCCAGCGGCGTTGAACTGTGTACAACACTTTGTGGGCTACAATCTTTTTTGGTTTGATGTGGTTCAACCCAAAGCAAACTGATAGCATGATCGCTGTCATGTGATCGGTTCTGACCAGTGACTGTTACCTGACTACGTGACAGTTGACTAGACACTACGCTGCGCTACGGTGACGGCTGACTCTGTACACTTGACCATGACGCTACGTTAGACCAAATTTTAGACTTGTTCTGCGATGTTTTACGTCGTTACATGTGTGTAATACACGTCGCTGATATAACAACAGACATTATTGATTTCACCTGAACTGCTGTAGACGAACTGACCAAAGATTACCCTCCGGGTATTCTCTTCTAATAACTCGATGACAGTGTTTCAGTATGCATACCTTTCGCTATCAGTTGAACTGTAAGTTTGAAACTATGATGATAAGTACTCTGCTTACAGAGTGCAGTGCAGCCGCATCGCACACAGGCTGCACGATGAAACGAAAGCGCTTGGATACCTCATTAATAAAGACCATTGGTGTAGGGGGTCAACTTCCTCTCCTGAACCACTCTTGGTGCCAAGCTTGTCCCAAGCCCACAATCCCAAGACAATAGGTACAGGCACTGCCAGACAAACCACACAGCATAATTTGGATGATTTGTGATGTTTAAGCGTGGCTGCATTAGAAAAATAGTCATTCAAAAACGCTGAGCAATTATTTAATTAAAACCTGTGTGACTGTCCCCATCTCTAAACGCGCTTTCAACAAAAGTCAACATTCATCACCGAAACAATGAGTACTCACTCTGTTTAGATTGCAACAACCCACTCTGTGTGTGATCCAAAGAAACACTTCAAATTATACTTACTTTAAAACACATTCACTGGGGGTGACGATCCTTCACTTTTATTGTTTAAATGACAGAAGTAAACTGTATCCTACTGGTCTCTTTGGATGTTCCTGTCGTAGGTCGCACGAGATTCAGGGAGAGACAATGACAAATGAAATGGCATTAATGTCATTGGTGTGCTTTTATTGGGGTGCCTGGCCTCCGCCTCAGTCGCTTAGCCCTACCCGTAAGGACAATATTTAGCCACTGAGCCGGTTATTAGCACGGAACGGTCCCGGAATCACGACACCACTTTATAGAGGAATATCTTTGGGAGGGGTAAGGAAATTGATGGGCTAATTAGCTTGGAACCTCTAATGCAGAGGTAAAGCCAATCTTCAACATGGCCCAAATCTCTGGGCTAGTCTTTAAAAGTTGCGCTATTCCTTGCAGTGACGCCTCATCCTATCTCTTTCCATCTAATAAATATTTTCGTGCCTCAATTCTCCTGGAAGACTTGCTGCCACCAAGACTCCTTCAATTAGCCTACCCGTGAACTATCAAACTCATTTCATTCACTAGTCTGCACCATTCTATGCTTCTCCGTGCCAAGCAAACATGTGGACCCTACACAACATTTGCTGTGTTATCTGCGTAGACATACTACGAGTATAAATGATTATGAGCCCTCTGTTGTCCTTTTTGAAGTGACACTATCATGTTATGTCTATCAATTCTTTTGTTTACGACAGTGGCAATTATTCTAGATGTTCGTGCAGATAATACATATATAACATGTCATTACTCAGGAGAAACATATATGTGAAAATGTGGGCAAGTTCACAATGCATTATTTTCTATTGCTTCAGTCACGTTCTCCCCACTCCTATCAGATCGTAAAGTAGAGTTGTGGGGTTTTAGAAGCTGCAAAACTTTGTCTCCGTTTGGATCAGGTAAAGCCAATTTACGCTGAAAACTGAGCGCGATCATGCATATTCATGTACATGAGTCACACCTCGACACATCACTTACTAGTCAACTCCTACGTCACGATTAAACCACCCTGCAGCCACACACAACTCTTCTCGACCCGCTCTTATGAGATAAGAATAGATGTACCTCTGATCATCTATATATCACACACATGACAGACTTATTTCACTGGTCAACTTGGTCCCACTGAGCGTGTGGTCACTATCTCCGCCCACATACTCAGCCAGTGAAATATGCACACCGTGCCATTATCAGAGCTGTTTTGCACGACCCATATCTATTCATCCCATAACCTTGACCGATTCGCCATACTCAACTCGACAAAGCATCTTTGTCATTAAGACTTGCAGGCTTCCTGACTCACACAGCCATAAAAGCTCTTAAGCAATTCTTGCTCCCTCTCAGATTACCAAGAAAATCGTACAATGTGGTGTAACTTGGCTGAACCGCTTGTCGGCCAACAAACAAAAAATGCTGTCTTCTCTCAAATCGCCTAAGAATGACCGTACTTCGAATCCTCTCCAGCACATTTACCAATTAGTGCTTTACATCGAATATAAACTCAGTCCATCCTGGTGTTATTCTTCTCTGATTTCACCTTTTTTTGCATCTCCTTAAAGCGTCGCATGCACATTTTTCGTCTTCATGTACTTGAGACATTGAGACCACATGCGTTTCTCTGGTTGGTTCATCTTACTCTTTTTTCTCTGTCCTTTATATATGGGTTTAAAGTGCGTCACCCCCCGCGTCCCTGCTGTAACATGTGCGATGTACCGATATGCACCACATCTTTTGCATCTGCTTATAGACTATTCTAACATGCAAGCGTCTTTAAAGCAATTAAAACACACGAAGCACGGATGACAAGTTATCTGAGACCAGCCTGCCACATGAACTACTTCTTTATTCCCAGGTTCCTCTTCAGAAATCTACTAGTTCAGACTCCACAGTATTCCATTGCACTGGAAAGTTTGCTCTTATGTAGATTTCGCCATTTCCACATGCGTCTCTCTATCCATATGACATTCTGCTTTCATCTCCTGGGCTCCTTTACTCCGTCTTTATACCGGAAGCAACACATATTTACTGACAGATACTCTGCAATGAACTTCTACGACCACATCGAGACTCCTCCGTCTCTCAAAGCGCTTGTCATTTTGCAAACAGGAATGACAGTTATCCAAATTGTTGCAGCGTTTTAATATATTAAGGCGTGTAGCCCGTAGGTGTGTTCAGGTGCAATTTGACTGGCTCTTCATAGAACATTTACCCAACACTACCAGAAACTTTACAGGCAACAAGAAATATATTAGATACATATTAATGCAAAAAACAACACTGTAGCATAAGAAAGTTCAACATCCCTTCATACATTTATCCTGCCGCATTTATTTAATGACTTACCTCAGCACCTCTCCATCCGCCAGTCCCCGCTTTCATGTCCTCATTAAGCCTCAGCGTCCTTATCATTCCCTATCATTCCAATTCCTCAAAATCTTTGCAGTACGCTTCAATGCCAATCTTTTAATAATATTTTCTAATCATAAACCACATTGTCATAGCTCACACAATTTCCCTAAAATTACGCCCTATTATGATTTTACTAGCCTCTCTTTGATGCCACTTTAGCCTTCTATTTCCACAACCGCCCACCTCTTTAAGAATCACTTCTGGTCAAACACTCTGTCTCTTCACCTCCATCCTATCGCAGCTCATTTACTCAAGCTTAACACCTTTATTTATCGAAACATTTTAAGCCACATCACCCTCAGCTTAGACGTTATTTATAAAATACATTCCTCATCTAAAAAAAGATTCTATACTTCTCACCAAATGCACCTAACTTCTGAACTCTTCTATCCTCATATATCTATCTATGCGCTCCACCTGATCAATACTATGCAGACCGGCAGCGCCACTGGAGCTGCTTATCTTCTACCACTTCAACAATAAACTATAGCATTTATATCGCTCCCTAATCTTATCCGTTTTTGTCAAAGCAAGCAGAACCGAAATCTTGTTAAAATGAAAAAAAAAAATGAGCAAATTACCACCTCAACATCTACTACTAGACAAGACAAGCCTTGATTCGCCATTTACAGTATGAAAACAATGCCTGCACATAGAAACAAAGACGAATGACAAAGAGCAAAGTGTTTGAGCAATAATAAAACAACATATTTCAACCAACAAAAGCATAAAACAGTCGTAACAACCATTTACAAAGCAACAAAGTGAGATACAACCCGCCATAACTAATTCGGATGCCAACAATTCTTGACACTATGACATCATAAAATTATCAGCCAACTGTTACCAGTGGGGTACGACTGCCATTTTCCCGATAATATTGACCTCCTATGTTTGCCAGCTGCCGGGCACGCACGCGTCTAGGCCAAAGCACACACAGCTCGTAGTGTGTGTGACTCCTGTACACATGAATGAATGTTATAATCTAGTCTTCATACAATTAGTTTAATCCACAGTACATATACGATTAACGTATTCGGAGGAAGCCCACTCCGCCAAGAAAGAAACATATGCGGTGCATTCCCAAAATTTTATATCTCATATATCTACCAATGGCCCCTACAGTAAAACACCCATAACCTATTTGGCCGCGTCCAGATCCCCTTTGAGGGATTACCCAGATCCTCATAGACACCTCTGAAGGTCTGTGAATATACAGAGAACTAGAAAATATAAAAAAAGAAAACCATTACTATAGATATTAAAGTGACAAAGACTGAGAACCTAACCACTGGCTTCCCCCACTGAGGCCTGAGACCGTAACCGTACCCGCATGACCCCAGTCTGAACCATAGATCTCGCACTGACCATGTTGTCCGCTTCAGTCTCAATCACCTTCATCCACAGATGAAAACTCAGATGACATCAATCTCTTGCTAAATATTTTGTATAGTGTAACTCTCTTATGTCCCAGCTTGGTCTAGGAGCATGTTCCAAGAAAACATACTCCAAGGCCCGCTTCACACTTAGCGCACACTTAGCTTGATGCCTCTGGAGTCAGGTTCTTCGCCTTATCACACATGGATTTTTCTCTCGTTATTTTTTGCTTTGCTGGTCGCTTTTACAGGAAAATCGATATACGCAGCCGACAAGAATTTTGTACTGTCTAGAAAGCAAAGTGTCTGTGATGAGTACCTGCTTCTATGCATAAATCAGCCACGTGCGTCCCAACCTGATCCTAAGTTTATGAGTACGTTTCTATTGCTGACAAAAAGAACAGAACGACTATTGATTCTGTCTTCAAATTCACTCTCTCTGGCCCCCACTATATGGGTCTAGGAACATCCGGTCCTTCTTCATATACCGACTGCATGACACGCAATCAACCTTTAACTGAGAGGAGAGCTTGATCATTTGACTGATCTTTTGAAAATTAAATACACCCCGACATCTCGCTAGCACTGCATTAACATGAGTCTGCATACATTTCAAACGCTCCATTTCTGGTCAATGTCTGAGCATTAATTAATTTTTACACAGTTAGCTTCACCAACCACCAGATAACCAATCCAAGCAATATTCTTGACCACGAAAGACTAGACATGCTCGAGTAAAAGTCCGAGCTCCCCTTCTGCAGCCAGTAACACAACATCAACCAATAAAATGGCGTTCCTAGACCCAACAACAGATACGCGGCCTGCTAGCATTAAGTATGCGCAGTCTCGAACGCTATTGTATTCCTGAGTAGCTACAGAAGACCAGTTCGCAAGCACCCATTCCCTCCGTCAAAATGCTATAGTTAGAACAA